>JAODAL010049146.1:0-28403 GCA_025379985.1 Phyllomedusa bahiana
ATTTTTAAAATTTAAGGGCAAGGTGGATATATAAAAATGGGGGAAGGGGGAAAATTGAAAAAGAAACTTCTGAAATGTATACGTAATAAAAGTGGAGTTTGCACCTAACAAAGAGAGCATTTAACAAAAATGATGTCTATCCTAAAATAAGTTCCCCGCCCAATACGGAAAATTTTTTAATAGCAAACTGTTAAAAAGAAGTATTGCTGCAACGTTACACTAAGTCTTGGTGAACTTTATCCAGTGTCCTTTAAAAGCGATAATGCGGTTTAAAAAAAATTTCTAGTAATACCAAAATTTTCCCCCAATTTTAAATCAACAACACTAATAGTAAGGTTTTCTGTTCAAAAATATATGATTTCGCTGAGTATTTGGAGACATGAGAGCGCAGTCCAACTAGTAGAAACGCTGGGAAACTGGGAAAAAGGGAAGGGGTGTTCATGAAAAAGGGTCATGTGATTTTTCCAGCCAATCGCAACCATCCCAACCAGTCAAGTGCACACCATCTCACCCTGCTATTCTGAAAGCTAATTGGGGCCCCAAATGTGGAAGCGCGAAAATGGCGCGATATTAATAGTTGGAGTTTTTTTAACTAAATTATCGGTGATCGAAAAAACGATTCCCAAAAAAACCGTGCCGTTTAAAATTTTTGTCGAAAAAAACGCTCAACATATAAACATAGTTTTCCCACAGCTAAAAATTCCCCTTTTTAACTGTTCAGTTTCTAAAATTTTACTCCATCCTCTATATACCTAAGCCTTGTGTTTTTAAAAAACCTTCCAACCACTTTTTAAAACCAATTCAAATAATTGAACAGACAAATCTTTTTGGATATAAAAACTTGGAATTTGTTAAAATGTATTTCACTAGCTATTATAAATAAATATTATCAAATACAGAATTTTTTTATGCTTACACTTGAACAGGATAATCAACTCAAAAGGTCTAGCAGAACACAACGCAATATGAGTTTGATATTGAAGCCAATCACTTGCTACTAGGGTCTATTACTCGTGTGTAAATTCTCAAAAAATCAATTCCTGTAGCTAACCCAAAGAACCCTAGTACATCCTGATTGATTTTCCTGCATTAAAATGTCTGTAGCCAAGGGTGTGGCTTTAGGGGCCATAGAGGTAGCAGTCACATACTGGCCCTGGTGCCTAGGGGGTTCAGTGGTCCTTTTGCCACTTAGGAAGAATCCAGTATTATGAATACCATATGGTAGGTGGAGGTCACTGATTTGCATTGGGACTCGGGAGCTTCAAGTTACACATACAGTATGTCTACAGGTCTAGATGACAGTTTTTTAAAAATGTAACTTTATTATTTGTGTTTTACTTTAATTATTATTTGGTTCTCATGGGCTGATCTCAAGAGCTATAGCCCTGACCAATTCATATACAGTTTGTGAGGTGACTGTGATCTACATGAGATCCATATGTATGTACAGTACCTTCTCCAAAATGCATACTTCAGGGCCGTTTGTCAACAAACAATGAGCCCAACCCAACCTTACCCTCAGGTTAATGCTTTTATTTAGTTACTTGAACCAGAAGAAGCAGTAGCCCTAATTTGGTCTCATTCCTTTTACACAATATATAAGGGACTTGTGTAAATGTTATCTTTGGACTATTGTTGGAGTCTAATCATAATAGTAATTATAATAAAAATGATTGTTATATATGAAAATAAATAATTCATAATAAAGTCAGTATTGATCTTTTTTTGCAAGATAAATTGAATAGAGAAGGGTTACTACATTCTGGTTACATTTTAAACAGCATTACAACAACATTAGATGACTTATATAATTCTGTATATATAGGGGGCAGATCTCACCCTCACAGACATAATAGTAAATCACAGGATTGAATTGGATCTTTACACAATTTCACCTCTACCATATTGAGCTTGATCCCCTTAGGACTTAAAGCATGCTTCCTAGGTTATTGTAGCCATATCATAATATTCCATAATTAAATAAAGAAAATCCCCGTGGCTGACTCGAAGGAATAATAACATTTATTACATTGCATAATATGGAATACATTCAATATAAAATTGTATATCTTGGGTTAAGTGGCGTAAACTGCATAAAACATAAGATAATAGAAATATTGACAATAAAAATAAATAAATAAATAAAAAACAAATAAACAGAATGCACATAAACTAGAATAATAAAAGTAATGTTTCTATCTTCAAATATTTTTCAAGAAAATTGGATGTACACATTTGTTCAATTTTTTTTTGAAAATAAAGTGAATAAATACTGTGCGTGTAAATTTATTGCAAAATAATAGGTTGGCTTGGCATTTTTTTTATTATCACAAGATGAAATAGACATAGAAAAGACCGATTATGTTGAGGGATAGAAAACAAGCATGAATAGAGATAGAGAAATTAATGGGATTCTGTTAATGGCTTTCCTGGTGGGTCTCAGCTGTACCATAAATGCTCATTTTATTTATCTTTATATTGGTTTAATTCTTGGTTCTATAAGACTTTATCAGCAGTACCCTGATAACCACTGTAAAAACAGGAATGTCACAGAACCTCAATAATCATATCAATTAATCACTTTAAACAGTCTAACCTTCAAAGCCTGAGCTAATCTGATCTGTTTTATATTGCTGTGGTTTCTGAGTCACTTGATAATATTTTTTCCTGGCAAGATATTGCATAGCGATTAGAACATCTTAGCATGACTAACTTTATCACATAATGCTTTATTTCTGTATTATGAAGTGATAGACATAAAAAAAAAACAAAAATAAAAAATATACAAAAAACATGCATAAGGCCTGTGTTGCGCCTGCAGACATTCTGCACATTCACTAATTATTTATGCAATTCTTCTGAGACCCAGCCTTATTTGAAATTTCTCAACCGTTGAATAGAGAATATTAAGTCAGTCCAGGCAATGGATGGCAGGTGTTCATTAAAGCAGAGATGATATTTTCATTTCAGCAAATTGTCAGATAGCTAGCACATCACAAAAAGTGAAGACTGCTCTGCTTCTCACAACCGAGAATAGCTTTTTGACTGTAAGGTTTTTGCTTTTAGAAGAAAATAACACTATTGTAGGGCAAAGCAATGAGATATCTACACAGTTACCTACAAAAACATCTGTATGTGCTTTTATATTATTGAATATCTAAATTATTTGTAATTATAGCAAAAAATTTATATGTTTAATCACATGAATTAAGCCATTCCACATTATAACGAAATAGCTAATAAATAGTTTAAAACATTACGGGCGACATGTCCAAAAATTTATGGCGCTTGTTAGGCGCATTAAATCAGTGTAATGTCTGATCCTCTCAAAAATCTGGCATCTGGTGTACCTTGCATAGTAAACTTAATGTGTCTAAAAAGGCATATTGTGCAAATCGTCGCGTATAGTGTATCATTGGTAGTGTATGGAATGCACCTATCGAGGCGCATTGCGTAACGGAGGCGCATAACGTATCATTACTAGTGTATGTAATGCGCCTCCATAGGCACATTGCGTTATGGAGGAGCACAGTGTATCATTGCTACTATATTTAATGTGCCTTTTTAGGCGCATTACAATGTATCAGGCCCGGCGTATAATGCGCCTAGTTTTGGTATATTACAGTTCATTTACATCGAGAATATGGCGTCAATAGTGTTTTTGATGCAAAATAGACCAAAAAAAACGGCGCTTGCGCCTTATGTTGTTAATTACATAACATACATTACCGGCATAATATAATATATAATACATACATAATGATGTCATTATTTATATAATAAACATTACAGGCTTAATAATATAAAATATAATCTAAAATATAAACATAATGATGTAATTATACATATGATATATAATACAGACATAATATAATATATAATAGATACATAGCGATGATATATATAAAACATACTGTACATAATGATGTAATTGACTATATTTGAAATATTAATATGTCTTAAAAATCATTAGAGCTTAGTGGGTTTGTGAAAAAAAAAATGATTTGCTAACATGAGAATTTTAAGTCCATATTTCAACCTGCATTTTCTTCTAAGCGTGAAATACAATTTCATAGTAGGTCATTTGCCTACAAGTGAAACATATATTATCAGATTTGCTCATCTAAACAGTTAAAAATAATCACTAGAACCCACAGAAAAATTTGGAATTGTTACCATCAGCAATGATGGGTTCACATATTGCAGCTGTGGGGCAGTAGTGAGCCACGTGGCCGGTCTACCACAAATTGCTACATGCTTTCCCTGTACATTGCACAAAACCAGAGCAGTTAAAATGTAAGCTGTTTTGGAGTTCTTGTACCTGTTTATACAGACCAACTATCATGATAATTTGTTTGTTTCCGAGCATTTGTATCCCTCATTGTATCTATGCTAAACATGTTGACAATTTTTTATCTAACACAATAGGTTGAAAAAGACGCAGGTCCATCGAGTCCAACCTATAACCCTACAGAGTTGATCCATAGAGAGGCAAAACCCTCTATGAGGTGGATGACATTCGTCCTGTACAAGAGAAAATGTCATCCTTATTCCCAATATGGCAGTCAGAATCAATCCCTGGATCAGTGTCCTATCTCCAGGATTTAGTAACCATAACCTGTAATATTGAATTTTTGAAGGAAGGCATCTAAGTCCTTCTTGAACTTGATCATTGAATCCATCATTACAACCTCTTGTGGCAGCGACTGCCATAGTCCCATCACTATCACAGTGAAGAATTGCCATCTATGATATTGGTAAAACCTGCTTTCCTTTGAATGTAGAGGGTATCCCCTTTTTCATTGTAACAAGTCTAAGTGGGAAGAGATCCTGCTATAGATCCCTGTGTACTGTCCTTTTCACATATTTGATATGGTAATTAAATCACCCCTAAACCATCCTTTTTCAAGGTTAATATCCCCATGTTTGACAGCCTGTCTTGATATTACAATCTGCTTGTTAACCAAGTTGGTCGCCCTCTTTTGCACCCACTCCAGCTGAGCTATGTCCTCCTTATACACTGGTGCCCAAAACTGTATACAATATTCCAGAAGTGGACTTACTAGGGATCTGTAGATAGGCAAAACTATGTTTTTGATTGATTAAAGGTCATCGTTATCAGTGGCATGATCTATAAATATAAAATACATTTATAAAATCTTTAAATATGCATATAGTTAGTATTGCACTTCAGATTTGGGTCAAATTCACCTAAAGCCATCTGTAACCAAGGCCATCTTATCCATTGACTATACTAGACAGTTACCTAGGGGCCTTACAAGCATAGGGACCCCAGGTGATGAATGTATGTGAGCTCATGCCCTGGATCCCTGGGTCAGAGCTGCTTATTTAACTGTTTTGTGTGCTTATTATGTGCAAACAGTTAAAAACCATGGTGGAGCAGGGAGCCATCGGCCATCAGCTCCCTGCCCTTTTAGTTAGTCTTGTATGCTGCAGGATGCTTAAAAGACATCAGCTGGGCATCTCAACACAGACAGCGGAATAGCATGGGTGCACTTACCATATCTGGAACCTTAACACTAAGTTAGGATTGTTTGATAGGTTTCAGCGGGTTAATTTACTGTTCCTTTAATGTGTTCTCTTTGTGGCCTAACTTAACGGTCTGAAATCCCCAAATTACGTCCTAGTTACTTCACCACAGGCCCAATGTTATGGTAAGATTAATTAATGACAGATGGGATGTAGGAACAGAAGTTAGATTGCAACAGGAGCTATCCATCCCTAGACTTGATAACCCCCAAAAAGCCCAGCAAACAACGGTAACTGTTATAGTTAGAGACTTGTATATCTGTACTTACACAGCTCAAGAAAGTATCAAATATCATTCTATATTTTGTAAAATTCTTATAAGGCATATTCATTCTTCTTAACATTTAAATTAAAAATCCCAGGCACACCTGGTCCCCCTGCTTTGCCTCCCAAATCTGTCTAAAATGATTTTTTTCATTTACAACTCTGTGTAAACCTCATCTCTTTGTGGACTATGAGTCTGGTGTTAGACTGTTGCT
Source organism: Phyllomedusa bahiana (assembly GCA_025379985.1). NCBI lineage: Eukaryota > Metazoa > Chordata > Amphibia > Anura > Hylidae > Phyllomedusa > Phyllomedusa bahiana. The sequence continues at coordinate 6,030 of JAODAL010049146.1, forward strand.
AGGTATGGTTTTTATAGTGGTCTCAAAATATTAAAACTTCAAGGTATAGTTTATTAGAACGGTCTATAAATAATAATTTATTAGGAATTTCTAATACTGTTGTGGTTGGTGCCTACTTATTTTGAGTAACCATTTGTGACTTGTAGGATAACATCTATAAACGGGGCTGTGCCAGTTTTCTGCCGTACTTTGAGCAAAAATGGGGGCACAAAACTGTACCCCAAATCCTACCGGCTAAAAAAGTTTGGCGCATAACCCCTTTTTCTACATACTTCATATTCTACCTCCTTTTCTGATTTAGAAGGGGTTTTGGGTGCCAATTTCCTACTGTATTTTTGGGGCAGGTTAGCGGAAAGGGGGGCTCTAAACCGACAAATTTTTACTGGAATTTAGCCAATATTGGAAAAAATCATACGGGAAAATGTATGCCAGCTCCCAGCTGGCATGGATTTCAGTTTATAGCACACAAACAATTAAAAGATGTGCCAAATTTATAGAGAAGGATGCCTCTTAATACATTTAGGGGAACATGTATGAACGGGGCTGCCCCAGAAGTCTGGCATCTTTTCTGCCCTAGATCTAGCGCAGCCCCGTTCGCTATATTTTTAAAATGCCCACACGCAAATATCAGTCGCATTACAGAGCGACGCGGGGCACTTTAAAATGCGTGAGTCAGGGACTGCGGAGGGGGGGTGCACCAAAAACCGGTACGAAGCTACAGTTTTAAAAGCTTCAGTAGGAAAATCCAGACACTTATACGGGGAAACAGGTAAACCACTTTCAAAGTGGTTTCCCGACCCAGAAATTTTGTGTTCGTAGAATGTTCATAAATCGGGAATTTCACCATTATATCGCAATTAAAGGGCTCAAAGGCCCCAAAAATCGTATTCCCCCTTAGTGCAATTCCCCAGCACAGACCTGTTATTAGTAAATCCGCTTCCCATAGTCTTTTTACTAAACCAATACATTATCTATGTATTTTCAACTTAAAAACAAAGATCATAATCAAAAGATCATTGTAATTAAAACTTCAGAGCCATAGCAATTTTACAATTTTTAAATTTTTAAAATTTTTGTGCCCCATGCAATAAAATTTTTAAAGTAATAATGAAAAACCCTGAGAAAATGGGTTTTTTAAAAAAAACAAAAAAAAATTTTTTTAAATAAAAAATTTACATTCTAGAAAAACGTTCTCCCAATCTCCCCGATTTTTTTTTTTTTAACAACAAAACATAAAAAATTGCTGTTGTCATGTTTATTATGCAATTTAATGATATTCTGGTCTGGGAGAAAAAGAGCAGCTGCCCTCCAGGTTGTGTAGCAAAAAATGCTCCCAGGCGCTCAGCAGGATCTCACAAAAATTTAAATTTATGAACAAATTAATCATTTGGCCCCATTAAAGAAAAATAATAAATTTATAATAAAATATGAAAAAACCTATAAAAATTTTTAATCTGGATATTTTTATATTGTACTTTGACATTTTAGCAATCAACAATTTAATTAACTTTGTTTTTTGTTTTTACAATTATTTATTAGCTATTTTCATTTATTATTATTATTTATTTATTAGATTTGTTTTTGTTTGCCTTTATCAGATTTTTTATTCATTTTTTATATTACTATTTTTTCTTTTATCTTTGTTATTTTTATTAGTTGCCTTTCACTTATTTTTGCTGTTATTTATTAGATGTCGTTCATCTATTTTTACTGTTATTTATTAGATTTTTTTCTGCAAATGCAAGCCTTAGACACAGAGGAAAGACAAATTGTTAGATATGTTCTCTGAAAGGACATGGGACAGGGGGAGAAGAAAATCCTTTCTTCTAGCAGGGTGTGTAATCTTTAACCTAATTATAAGCAGTTCCATTTCATTACATATGAATACAGTTATGGATTTTCAATTTATGTTGGGCTTTTTTCTACAGACAATCGCCTACAAATGAGAGCAGCAGCAAACCTGCCAAGCCAGAAACCTCTTTAATACCCATTATTGTGTTAGTGCAAAAGATTCATGGTTATCTTTCAAAATCACCATCAAAATTTACAACCTGTTTTATGAGCATAGTCCTTCATAAATCAGGAGAAAGCAGGGCTATTCTTATTAATATGTGTTATCTCAGTTAAAAAAATTTGGAAACTGTTTTATAATAAGGAAGAAAATTTTTTTTTCCCAAAGGGGAGTAAAAAGGAAATTTTTAAAATATTTTTGTTTACCAAATGTACCACAATTATCTATTACTTGATTTAATAGGAAAAAACTTTATATAATTACAATCACAGTGTAGACACATATATTGGGCACTCAGTGGCCTAAATCCCTCTTGAATGCCATGTTTTTCAAAATGGAGACTGATCTGCATCTTTTTTTTTATCTTTTTGCATAGAAAAAAATGATTTTGCAAAATTGGGGGTTTAAACCCGAGAATGTATGAAATATAAAATACTCTTCCCATGGATTTTAAATACTAATTCTCCTTTTAAAAACTTTTATATTAAAATATACTAACATCGCCCTTATGGAGCCTATCTATCCATCTATCTTTTTTTTCTATTTGTAGATAAAAAAAAATACAGCACTCGATGAAAAATTAAGCTGGGGGGCCAGCAACGGGTTTTTAGACAAAAACCCACAATAGAAAAACTCAAGAATCCACTGCACTCCAATTCAGATAAAAAAAGTGAAAAACTTTTTCTTTATTTTACCCCTGAATGGGAACATTTCACTTGTTTTAGGCCTTTCTCAAAAACCCCTCCCTTTTTTTACTTTTTATCTGAATTGGGGTGTCTAATTTTCAGTCTATCTATCTATCTATTAAACTATCTATTCATCTATCTATTTCTATCTACTATCTTCTATCTTCTTTTCCATATATTTTATCTATCTGTTTATATGTTTTGTCATCTATCTATCTATTATTTTATTTTTGTCTGTCTGTCTGTCTTTGGGTCAACCCCAATGGGAGTACAAATGGAGTTTACTGTACAGCTTTTTATAACAGTTTGGGGGGCCTTCAAAAATTTCCAACACAAGCCATCGATGTTTTACACTGTTGGGGAACCAAAAATGGGGACACCCCCAAGTGAAAAAAGGGCACCCTTGGGGGCATTTTTAAAAACCCTTTTTTGGGCTAAGACTACCTTTTTTGCCCAACAACCGATCAGAAACCTTTCTTTAATTTTTTTTAGACGCTTATGAAATTTTAAAGGGGGGCTCTGAAATTTGGGTTTCTATGGCAAAAAAAGGGAAAATCTTACACCCAGGACAGTTTTTATACTGAGGCCCCTTGGGGCCCAAAGTTTCAATATTTTGTGTAGGGCCCCCATTATTTTTTCCCGCACTGGGAATAAAGTTTAGGGTTTTAAGACATTTTGGAAATCCAGCAACCCCCTTTCTCTTTTTTCTTTAGGGAAGGGAGTGGTCATCCTGGAGTGTGTTTTACGTTGCTTTCACATTAAAATATCAGGGTCTGCTTTAGTTTTCTCAGTTAATGGGTTTGGGATTCATTTTCCCCAATGAAATTGTAAAACCCCCCAACAGGCACAGCCCCTCTTACCCCAACCCATGAAAAATTTCCCCCACCTCTTACTGCAGGGAACGCACACTTGTACTTTGATCTGGTTGCCGCCCCACATGCTTACACCCAAACCCGAATCCCCAAAAAGTTTTTATGGTTTTTTTCCACAGGGCAAAGTTTAATTAAACCATGTCCCTTTTCTGCTTGTCTTCAGTAAAAATTTCTTGCAGTTGTGCATCTCTTTATAAGTGGCTTCTTTCTGGGAACAGCCATTTCAGACCAAAAAGATGCAGTGGGGCAGCATAACCCACAGGGTTACCCCCAAATGTTATAATCTCTGGCAGCAATTTTTGACAAACATTTATACGTCTATTTTTGGAAAAAACAATCTCTGGGTTTTTGACGCTGGGGGGACGTGCACTCAACTTCTTTTGTAAACCCTGGTTGGCCTTTTTCTGAGGGAAAAAGTCTTGTTAAAAAACCGTATGGGTTTTTTACAGTGCTGAAACTGAGTTTTTGGGGGTTTAAATCTTCCCTTTTTAGCCCAAAGGGGATCTTTATGTAGAGCCCAAAATTTCTTTTTTAGATTCCCCCCGGCCCGTTCTTTTCCATGAGGGGCCATGCTGACTTCCATTACCGTATTTATGGTAACAAGTAACATTTCCACCATGGAAAAAAAAGAGGGCAAATTGGGGATAATTTTTCCAATTTAAAATTTTGGGGGGTACTCACTTTTGTTGCCCGCGGTTTTTGAAAATTTATACTGTTTTTTGATAATTATTTTTTTGGGGACACCCAAATTTACACTGTTATACAAGCTATACACTTACTACTTTACATTTTTCCCAATTTTCATATCTTCATGGTCCCATTGAAAAAATTTTAATACAATATTTACAATAAATTGAGGGGGCAACATTTTGTGAGATTTTCTGTAGGTAGATGAAAAAATAAAAAAAAAGTAGATGTGTAATTTTATATACAAAAATTTTATTTAAATTACTTATTTTATACATACCTAGTTCTGTAAAACAGAAAAAAAAACATTTGGGTCTGGGCAAAACCCTTTTTTTCAAGGTCCCCCAAAAAAATAAGGCAAAATAAATTTTTTAAAAGGGAAAATTTAAGTAGGGTTTAACTAATACCCGGTTTAAAACAAGGGCTTGTAAAATAACACACCAAAAGGGGGTTTGAAACATTTCGAAAATGAGGGCAGGATTTCTTTGGGTCATTTGGGTCTTTATACACAATATACCAGAAAAACAGAAAACAGGGCTAAATTCACCTGGTGCCCAAATGAGTCGCTCCTTCTGGCACATGTAAAGAGCAGTACAGAACATGTAGGGACCGCACTGTTTTTTGTAAGAGCTAAAAACAGAGGTTTTTTTCAAGAAAATGTTTAAAGATAAATGGTTTGGAATTTTTATGGCTTAGACAGCAGTGTCTTTTGACATTGTTTTGGGGGAGTGTGGTTCCAAGATACATGTTTTTTAAGAAAAAAAGACCCTTGTATATAAAATATTTATCTTGAGGGCCCCTTTTAAAACACAACACAAATAAATAAGGGAAAAAGAATTTAAAATTTAGATTTAAAATTTTCATTTTTTTTTTTAAAAAAAGAAATAAAAAAATAAAAAAAAACTGAGGGTTTGAAAACCCGAAAATGCGGGTGTGAATTTGGATAAATCATAATTAAAGAGAAATTTTAAACCCTTTTTCCCCTTTTCTCAAAACCTTTTCAAGATAAGTTTTTTATGTATATCTCTTTCAAAAGTAGAACTTGAATTTTTTTGGACCCGGGGAAAGCAGAAACTGTAACCTATCCCCAAGGGTGGCCTTTTCAAACAGAGAAAAAAGTGTCTAGAACCCGCGGGGTTTGGGGGGAGAAAAAGGGGGATGTTTTTTTTCAAGGGCCAAAAACCCTTTTTTATTCCTAGAGATAACAGGGGCCCGAAGGGGTTTAAAATAATTTTGGGTTTTTTTTTTCTCTCATTTAAAACCCCTTTCAAAAGGTTGGCTGACATGGTGTGTATGGAGAAAAACTGAGGGGAAAACTTTCCCGCAGAACAAACATTTTGCCAATAGGTATTAAAGGCTTTTAGCACCTTAAAGGGGTATTCTGGTGTTTGGTCTAGTAACCTGAAAGAAACCTGCAGGGCCATTACACCAACAGCAACTATACTACACTAATCCTTCATTTAAACATTTATAATTGTTGTGTCCTACTTGTCAACGCAGTATAAGTAGGCTTGGCCCATGTGGGTAGCAGACTACAGTTCCCATTATGCATTGCTGACAAGAGGCAGTTTTCACCCACAGTATTCCTCTGGCTACAGAACAGCAATTCTCTACCATCTTGTGTATTTTGTATTTTTCTCCTTTACTACTGAGACACTGACATAAGTTCTATGTTTCAGTCCTAAATGCTGTTTCATAGACAAAGAGCTAACGGTTCTATAATTAATAGTGCTATAACTGAGCATGCTCGACCAGCAAGCTGAGGTTAAGCTACAGGTCATAACTCTTGGTGATGAATTATAAACATCTGCTTTTGGATCACTAAATTTAGAGTGATTAAGTGAGAAATTATGAAAAAAATCTAATTACTATACATTAAGGATTCTTACCTTCAATAGGAGTCACATTTTCTATACTTGAATATACCTATAACTTTACCTACAAATTATAGTACCATATCCTGTGAAGGTGCAACCTTTACATGCCCTATATAGTTACACTGTTAAAAATGCACACAATAATGTTATAGCACAGGAATAATTCTTAGGGTATTTTCACACAGCATATTTGCAGAGTGTACTTCAGGGTATAATTGTGCAGCAATGAATCCGAAGCACACCCTGCAAATATGGTAAAATCATAGCACTCATTGAGTGCTATGATTTTCAGACATTTCTGCGGCACACAATATGCGCCAGGAGAAAGAAGTGACAAGCAAAACGACGGTGAATAGGGTGATTTAGAAGTACGTGCTGGCCAGCGTGTACTTCTAAAACACCCGGGTTATAATGGTGCGCACAGTACACACCGCTATACGCCATGTGAACATACCCTTATAGTTATGTCACAGAATTGGACAATGAATAAAATAATATCTCATCACAAGGTTATAATAAAGAAAGTGAAGTCTACTCTAGCTAAGACAATCAGCATGAATGGGTGTACTTGATCTGTAAGAATGAATTCATACTCATCTAATTTGAGTGTGCCTTCCACATGGATGATTGGGCCCAGACCATAACGCTGCCTCCACCAGCTTGTATTCCTCCAACAATGGTTGCAGGTTGTTTGCTCATTGATGTTTCTTGCCTAACACGCCAACATCAATCTGTTCAGTGAAGCAGAAAATGTGAAAAGACAACTCTCTCCCAACCAACAGAGGTTCAATTTTGATTCTGCCATGAAAAAGGAAGCTTTATCTAGCGATGAAACCGGGGCAGTGACCATGCTGTGGCTTGAGAGCCCCATGTGCAGTAGGGTTTGCTGAACTGTTGTTTTAGACACTTGTCTGCTAGCCTCCTGGTTCATTTTAGCAGTGAGCTGCTCCACTGTAGCTTTTGCAGCCAATAATGACCTCTTACATCAAACTGTCTTGTTTCTCTTCATTTTATATATAAGTATATTGACATTACAATGACATACAGTCTCATATTTTATGGTTTGAATATTGTTTGATGACCTAGTACATAATATAATGTCTTCACCGGTGTATGAGAGAGTTCTCAGATATTCTATTTTCTGATAAGTGCTTCCACCCACCCATTTCACTTAGAGACTGTACAGAATCTCCTGGGTTGCTCATTAGCAGTGATAATATGCATTGGATCACTTCAACCCCCTACCAGGAAGCTAAGATCGGTGACAGCCCAGTCATAATATGTGCCTCCACCTTTATTTTCATTGAAGTGTGAATTTTTTTTCCTAGAAAATTTTTTTTTTCACAGAAAGTCTATGATCTGACAAAAATGCTCTTAATAATCACTGGAAAAGTTCGATGATTGTAACAATAATGCAAATGTCTTTGGGATAAATTATTGGTTAAGGCCCAAAGGGAAACACCAAACTCAGTCAGTTTTACATTTTTCAAGGTTGATAGTGATAAAAAAAACACTTGTATTGTATATGTTGCATAAAACAAAAAACCAGCATCTCAAAGTGGATCCAGAAATGTACAGGGGGGGTCATTTTTTTGGATAACCTAAATAAAAAGGAAGGTTTGGGTGATTCAATTCCGTTTGTGGCACATTAGTATATGGGGGGGTTTTTTAAAACTTTTCAAGTGAGTGTTGACCATGGGGGCCCCTTTTTGAATTTGGCTTTTTGATCCAACTTTTTTTTTCCAATGGAAGGGGTCATGAAACACATCAAATTTATTGGAATCAAAAGAAAAAAAATGGGCCCTTGGTTTTAACGTAATTTTATTCTTTCAGAGTTTTTCTTTCTCTTTGGTTCACCTTTGAATGTTGCAGAGGTTAACCGGAAAAAGCGATAGAAATTGTGTTGAGGGGGTCGGTGAAGATGGCCGGGTATTGCGATTTTTCAAGAAAGACTCCCTACAAGACCACCCATCTCCCATGCTACAGTTACAGTTATAGATAAGTATAGAAAACTTACCTTTTATTTAGTCATATTTAAAAAAAAACAAAAAACTTGTTGGAGTCGGATGGAGCATCCACTGGTCCCATGCATTGCAGCTGGGAGGATTACTCCTGTTAACAAATGGGGGGGTTGGGTAATATTTATTGGGGGTCATGGTTCAGAGAATGGGCCCTTTAATTATTTTGGTATTCTTGACAAATTTTCCTTTTGAGCTTACTTTTTTCATAAATAAGCTGTGAGGATCATACGTTATTTCCAGATATTAAGGTAATAGATCCGAACATTGATTGTATCCAAAGGGCAGGTAATATTTTTGATGTTAACAGATCCCTACATGAGTCCAATGAACACACGGAGATTAAAACATTTTCATGTAAATTAGAACATTTAAAAAGCAAAGAAGTCAAATTATGGTGGGATCAAACCACATCGAGCTCAAATTAAAAGGGTGTTTTTTGGGGTTTTGTTGTTTGTTACCCCCAAATCGGCTAGGGTTTATGTGAATGGAATAATCCTATCGCATGCTTTTTCCCAATTAATACAGCTGATTATTAAAAATGGGAATTTAAATTAGATGAAATTAAAAAGGTGATTGTTTTTTTCTGGAAATTGCTTTACAACAATACACTGATAACAGGGACTTTAAACAGTCCATTAAGAAATGCTAAATAATACAAGCAAGTTGGAGGACGATGTGATAAGAAAAAAAGTTTGAGAGGGATCTTCGAGGTTACGAGGCAGAGGAGGTGTTTAGTTAAATAAAATGCAACCTTGTGAACACTCCTTGTATATTAACCCCATTCCCACCGCAGCCTATTTTTTCATATTATGTTTGTTTTTCCCTCACCACCTTCCAAGCCTAATTTTTCTTTTTTTTTCTACATAACAATCGGGGCTTTTTTTTGTCGCAAAATTACTTTCTAAGGTAAATTCCCCTATATAAAAATTTATTTGGAAAACCCGCAAAAAAAATTGTAAGGGGGGGCAAAAATTGACATGTACGGGTGACATTCCCCGGGGGTTTTTTTTTATGCTTTCAATTTGGGTTATAAATGATGATTTATTTGTATTTAAAGGTTTGATAAGATCGGCAATATAAAACTGTGGTTTTTATTTTTTTCACTTTTTGCCATAGCATATATTCTGAACAATAACTTTTTGTATTTCTCCCTATGGACTTGGTGGGGGTGCCTTTTTTGCAGGTAAAATATTTATTTATTGTACAAATTTGATTTCATTAATTTTTTTATTACTTTTATTCAATTTTTTTGGAATGTGAAAATTTCCAAAAACTCAAAAATTGGGGTTTTTGGGTTTTTTTTCTATGGGGTTCATCATACGGGGTAATTTTATTTTAAATAATAAACTTTTACTATGCGGCAAAACCCAAAAATTTGTAATTTTTTTTTTTATTTTTTTATTTTAAATGAAAAGGGGGGTGATTTGAACTTTTTTTATAAATTTTCTTATCTTTAAAATTTTTTTTTTTTACGGGCAATTGGTCCCCCCAGGGGACTTCACCCCAAAGGGCGTCACTTAACAGCCCATGCTTGTTTAACAATGCAAAGGGGGGTAAAATAGCAGGTTTACACTTCCTGCCTGGGGAGGGCTTTTTCATAAAATAAGCTGGGTTTTTTTTGGCTAAAAAACTGCTTTATTTTTAGCATTAAATATCTTTCAACTACTGCATCTTACAGAATAAGGAAAACAGCGCTGGAAAAGCATGTTGAACTAGCTTGGTGCAATAAAAGGGGGGGCATACACTATGTGACAGGTTCTCTTTAAAATCATGGTTACAGAATTTTTGTTGACAACTTTTCTTTTGTTGATTCTTATTATTATTTACAACAACGTGGAACCTCAATGGGGCCACTTTCCCTTTTAAACCAATATTTATAGGGATTGGGCAGAAAAATTTTGTTCTCAGATGAAAAATTTTTGCCTCCCCTTCAGTGTACGGTCATTATATAGACGACCTTTTTCTGATATAATAGTGTCCTGAGAATTTAATTTCTGATTTTGTGTTTTATATCAAAAGAATCATATGAATTTGCAGTTTACATATAAATTTAATTCTAACACTATTGATAGTTTGGATATAATTTTAGTGGGGGATCTGAAATTAGGGATTATTGTGTCACCATTTTATAAATCCATTTCTAGGAATTCTACTCTTTTAATATCTTCCTGAAATCCTCTACATGTCATTCATAATATTCCAACCGGTGAACTGGTATGTACCAAAAGGAATAGTACTCTGACATCTGAATACTGTAGGTAACAAGCTGTTGTCCTTTACGAAAAAGTGGGTACAAAAATACTTATCCTTAATAGAGCAATTAAGAACGTACAGAACATATCATGTTTTAAACCACTGTAATGCAGTTTAAAAAATATAAAAACCGAGATAAGTACTGTAATAAACCCATTATTTTTTCTATGGACTTTAGTCCACAATATCAACATGTAGGGTGACATGTATGAATCCCCTGATGCTGACAGACCAGTTCTAAATAACTTTAAGGTAGTATACACTGCGCCAGAATGTATGAACCTGTTCTTCTGCAGTTCATGCACACAGGCGCAATCTAGTGCCAATACCACGAGTCTGGCTCAGGCACCACCTATAACCTGGTCTTGCTGTTCTAAATGTTCTGCGCCTAGATTTGGCATTAAAGATTCATAAATGTGTCTGATCCAATGAATGTGATGTGACGCCCCCACAACACCCCAAATCTTTGGTGCATTAAAAAGTGTCTTTGGCACATAACAAAGGGACTTATCGCGCCAAAGTTTGGAGTGCACCTGTTATTACATTCTGTTTGCCTCAAAGTACACCAGAAAACTGGTGCAGCCCCATTCATACATGTCGCCCTTAGTGCGTATTATTAAAAAACATGTATTGGTGTTGTATACACATGAGAATATATCACTTATTTTACAGAAGGACATCAACCTTGACTTTAGAAGAGCCCCTACAATTGGTACTTTGATTTCCCCCAGCTTGTTTTTAAGCAACACGGAAACTCAAAAATCCTTGTTGGCAACAAAAGATTTTTATTGACGCAGTCATACTCGTCATACTGTGTGCAAGCAAGCAGAAATTACAGATACTTTTGTTTCAGGCAAGAGTTACAAAATTGGTAGTTACATTCATTGTAACACTAAAAGTTTTATATATTTAATATCGTCTGCAGTCAGTCACCTGCAATATGCAGATGTACCACCACAACATTAAAAACCAGGATAAGACAGCATCTTTCCGTGCCGTATTTCGTGGTCTACCAAAATGTCGGCAGTCTTTAAACATTTTCATGAGCTACATCATAATGATACAACATCTTTACGCTTTCTGGATATTGAAAGAGTCACCAAACACATCAGAGGGAGGGACTTACATAGAAAAGTAATAATCTGTGAGTCAAAGAGGATTTATACGCTATGAACAAGACAGCCCTGAGGTCTGAATATTAGACAAGATATACTATATCAATATTGAGGTACTAAATAGATACGTTAAATGCTATAGCAATATTTTCTTTTTATTTAATAGGTTTTAATTATGGTCTTTGTTGTTTTTTTTTATTTTTACAAGTATACATGTAATTTAAGATGTTGTAACATGTGGAAATGACACACATGGAGGTTAAGTATCCAATTGGTTAATTCTGACCATTGTGAGTGTCATTCCCCTATATATCCTTTGCTGCGCATGAATACAAGCATGCTACAATTAAGGTTAATACTAAAAGACATGTCAGCTGTCATATCGCTGTATCACTATGGAGCTACATGAATTAATAAAAGTCAAGCTTTCTATACTTATCTACAGTCTTGGATACACTTTGTAGATTCTGAATTTGTTTCTATGCAACTTGTTGCAGTTTGGTGGAGTTTCTACTGGTCCCGTGCACCGCAGCTGGGAGGATAAGTCCTGTTAACACGGACAGTGAGCTGAATACTTTTTTTTTATTATCTATGTAACTACTTCAATGCTTCAATTGTGTCTTGGAGCCATATCATTAGAGTAATTAAACAAAGTATTAAGTATGATCTGTGTGGTGTGATATGTCTCCATCAGTGTTTTTAAAGGGACAACGCCATGAGAAAGGATAATTTTTGTTAAAACCGATATTCCAGAAAAATGATTTTACTTTAGTCCTGTGAAATTATAAACTACATTTAAAATATTGTCCTTCTCTAACAGTAAGAGAAAACTGTATGGCAAGGCAGACTAATCTAACTTCAGCTGTCACTTAACTCTCATACTCATCATAGTCTCATTACAGTGAGAAGGTAATGACATAATGATTGCTCTGTTGTTCCCTCCACATGGGTAGAAGATATTATACTAGATCACGAGCATTACAAGAGCGTAAAATAGGATAATCTTTTTCTGCACTGGGGAAGGAAGGGAGCAATGCTTTCTCTGCTGTGCTATCAGTGCTAACAGAAGAGAAGTCAGAGAGAGTAATGTACATAGGGGGAATTTTAAAAATTATATAAAAAAACAACCATCCAATACAAAAATCCATAAAATAATTGCATATTTCTTGTCAATATGTGAAAAGAAAAATGTTGATGGTAATTTCCTTTTAAAGAGAACAGATATGAGTATGAGGACAGCAGAGGTGACATCACACTTTTTAAAGTACAAAAAGGCCTTTATGAAGCTTTTTTTATATTTTAGTATATATCTTGGAGATTTTAAGTTATGTTTATTAAAAAAAAAGTTTGCCAGCAGCCCCATTTATGAATTCACATTTCAGTGTTAGGTTATGTTCACACGGCTTAAAATTGGACGTATTTCAGTCCATAATTACGCGCCTGAGTGCGCAAATTATGGCTGGAATACGTCCTAGTCAATACGGTAATCCACAGTTCTCATAGAGAACTATGGATTACGTCTCCTCTCCCTGCTCGGCGAATACGCCGAGGGGGGAGATAATTGACATGTGAATTACCACGCGTATATGCGCCGCTGGTAATGAAAGTCTATAGGCCGGCGAGGTGCCGGCCCCTCGCTCCCTCCCCCGCTCCCGCCTCGCCCCCGTCCACGCGGCGTAATTGTGGGGCGTAATTACGCCCTGCAAATAAGCCGTGTGAACACATAGCCTTACGCAGCAACTCACCACTGGTGGTCGCTGCCGCTACTCTCTGTGCTTCTGTGTGGAGCATGCTACTCCAGTTCCCCATTCTTCTTGGCTTGCCATTGCCATTACACTCCCTGGTGTCTTTATTGTCTGAACATTTTGGTCCTTGGTTATTTAAATTACTTCTCCATCTATGCCTAAATGATATACCATATTTGAATGGACCCGCTTGTATGCCTGTAGTGCTAAGAGATTTATTGACCATCCGGAATCCATATTGTCACTATCTCTTTAAGAATAATAGATCTTAAGCTGTAAATTTCCTATGTCCAAATGATTTATAATCCAAATAAGATAGGGAAATGTCAGCAAATACAAATATGAGGTGGGAAAAAAAGGGGGGAGCATAATGAAAATGATATATGGATTCCGGATGGTCAAGGGTGCATTTATTGACCATTTAGAGTACATATTGACAGTCAGAAATTCTAGGGTTACCCCTTATGCTTGTAGGATTCCCTGCCATAGCTGCATATGCTGCTAAGGCTTTAAGGGAGATTATCTTGCCTGGTAGCTAGATCAATAAATACTACCAGTAGCGCCTAGAAGATATAGTATTAGATACACAAAGTTATTTGTTATTAATTCACCACCATGGATACCAAGAGTTTCAGAATATGTGTTGTTTTAACTTGACAGATCATGGCCAGAATTTGCAGTCCCAGATAGATCAGTTACAAGATGATGTCATTCACATCACACAAAGTAATGGTAAATGGTGGGATTGGTTATTTTCCTGGTCACCTGATCTTGGTTATTTACGCTATATTTTAGGAGTACTGTTCACTATAGTTTGTGCTTGCATTGCATTATGCTGCTGTATACAGTGTATTCCTTCTCTTATAGCAATATGTTGCTCATCTGCTGAAGCCATTCCCTTGGGATATGGTGTTGTATATAGATAAAATATGGATTGTGGATGGTCAAGGGTGGAATGTAGTGCTAAGAGATTTATTGACCATCCGGAATCCATATTGTCAGTATCTCTTTAAGAATAATAGATCTTAAGCTGTAAATTTCCTATGTTACTGAGAAGCAGTGCATATTGACACAGAGGGTTGTTATCAGGGCCTCGTTGTTTTGGGAACGCTGTAACTGAAATAATACTACCCAGCGTGGTTAGAGAGAAGTCATGGGAACCCAGGTGTTCATGGTTCAGGGTTGTTCAGCATCAAGTCATGGGTTTTTTCCAGTGCCAGGTTAACCTCTTAAGAACTGGCCATTCGAAGGAGGGAGGCCTTATACTGGAAAAGTACTGATCTGTCAGCTTGCATAACACTTGGTTACACAGGCATTTGCTTCAAGTAAGATATAAGCTAAGAAAGTTTGGCGCAAGGTTAGAAGTAGCTGGACCTGTGGGCTATAGAGGGACGCCTCGTCGCCACAGTGTAGTAACCCAGGTAGATCTCTCTATCTTCGCTGGCCACTTCTCCCAGCTGATGTTACAGATAGATGATGCTGATAAGATGCCTGGTGAAGCTTGGACCTGTATATGGGGGCACTCGTGCACGGTGTCAAACTCAGAATTATCTCTCTATCTACGCTGGCCTGTGTTTGCCAGTTGATGCCTATAGATGATGCTTATAAGATGCCTGATGAAGCTTTGACCCATATATAGATGTGATGTAAGTATTTGTAATCCATACTATGCGTGCTTTGCCTTTGTAACCAATATTAAGCGTGCCTTGCCTTTATAATCTATATTATGAAAAGTATACACAATATCACACTATCTTCTTG
Source organism: Phyllomedusa bahiana (assembly GCA_025379985.1). NCBI lineage: Eukaryota > Metazoa > Chordata > Amphibia > Anura > Hylidae > Phyllomedusa > Phyllomedusa bahiana. The sequence goes on from JAODAL010049146.1 coordinate 21,058, forward strand.
TAGTTTTATGTAATCATTGAATTCTTCATATAATAAAGTAAATAACGCATTGGATGTTGCCTTCTTTAAAGCCGTATCGGACCCACAGAAACAGTTGGCAAAACAATGCCTCATTGCTGAGCAATAGGCTCCTATTAGTCAGGTTCCTCAATGGTTACTGGTTCTGACCCAGCTTGTTTGTAACTGTTTTTCTTGTCTACTGCTGGCCTGACCCTTTGGTTTGTGTGCCGTTATTACTCAACTCAGCCTGTCTTGACCTATTGCCTTGAATATATCCTGATCCTTCTGTAGTGAATATTAAAGAATACGGTGCTGCTACTGGAGACTGCACCAAGAGTAGAAACCTCCAATAGATTCCAAAAACAAAAATTACAACAACTCCAAATGGCACTAACACTCATAACAACATTAAATTCATAAAACATTTAAACTACATTACTTTTAACTTTTCTACAAGCATTGTCACGGGGGTCGCGGGCTTCGCATCCCCCCCCGACCATCTCCCCGCTCGCAGGGGGTCTGGCGCGGCGGCTGCGGCGGCCCGCGACCACCCCTCTGCTGCCTCGGCGCCGCCTCTCTTACCTGGCCGCGCTCCGGTGAACGCCGCGCCTGCCTGTCCCGGCCGTCGCGCGCGTGGCCGCCGCTTAAGGCGCGCGCGCGCCGGCTTCTCTAAATTTAAAGGGCCAGTGTCCCGATAATTGGTTATTGTCGGGCGCTGGTCCTATTTAAGGTATCCGCCCCCAGTACTTCCTGCCAGTCTGTTGGTGTGTTTTTGGTGCGTTAGAGAGTATTGGAGTTCCGTATTGATTACCCGTGTACCAGTCCGCTTGCTTACGTTTCCTGACCTTGCCTGTTTGCCGCCTGCCCTGACCGTCTGCCCGTCTCTGACTACGAACCTCTGCTGCCTGCCCTGACCTTCTGCCTGTCCCCGACTACGCCTCCGGATTACGTTTCTGTACCACGCTGTACCCCGGCCGCCATCGCAAGCAAGTCACGTCAGGGGTAACGACCTGGTAGCCTCACGCCGCAGCAAGTCCATCCCGCTTTGCGGCGGGCTCTGGTGAAAACCGGGGGCTACTTAGACTCCGTTCCCTGGCGTGGCTTAGCTATCATCGCTTGCATTGGCCCAGCGGATCCACTCCTCCGTTACAAGCATAACATGGATTTTTAGGGCACTAATTGATCAAGCTGCATATGTCCACCTACCGAGTTAAGGTAACCTTATCAGGCAGCTCCCTGACTCTAGATATGCCTCTCTGGGCGGCCAAAGTCTCAGTACATTCAGAACAATAGACTCTATTCACACATATTATAAGGATGTCAGGGAAGATGGGTGGTGTGCCACTCCTTCAAATGCACCATAGAAAAAAAAGCCAGCAAATCCATTCTCATAACGACATGGACACTGGCACCAGCCATTAGTCTTTAGTACAATTTCCCAAAAAATACACAGCAATGCCAGCTGGCACTATAACTCATATTAACACCAAGGGCGACATGTATGAACGGGCTTTACGCCTGTTTTTTGGAGTAAGCTGCGCCTCCCGGCCCGAATCCCCCTGTCGGACGCAGGGATGCAATGTTAGGTGCAGCGTTCGGCATGGGGGTAAATAAAAAAAAAAATTAAATCAATAAAGTCCTGTTTATTTCTTTATTTTCGTTACACCAATACTATTGATCCTTGGCTAACGAAAACAAAGAAATATACCTGATTTTATTGAATTATTTTTTTTTATTTACCCCCATATTATTATTCATTTTATATACACATCGGGACAGCTTCGGCAGTATTATCATTTGATTTCGGCCATGTACACTTTTATTTCAGATTGCATTAGAAAACCCATACGAGCGTCGCTTGCTCTCCCATTGGTCCAAATAACCGCGCCTCTTTTAACCTAGCCAATCACAGAGCTCGCTCTGAATTTCTTTTCCCATAGAACTCTATGAGAAAGTAGCTCGCGCTCTGATTGGCTAAGCTGGACGAGCCCCCGCCGCTTCAACCAATCAGCTCTTTTCTGCCTTTTTACTGTATTTTGAACTGTCCCGCCTTTGAATATGATTGGTCAATATTTCCCCATAGGTTAGAATGGGTCCCTGTCGCTCCTATTCTGATTGGTCAATTCTCCTCCATAGCTTATAATGGGTCTTTGTCGCTCCTATTCTGATTGGTCAATTCTCCTCCATAGGTTATAATGGGACAATGTCGCTCCTATTCTGATTGGCTGGTTTATGCCGACCAATGAGAAGAGCTAAAACAATTTGAATTACTGTATTTCCCGGCAATTCTCTCTATTGCAATTCCTTATGTAGCGCCGGTCTCGGCGACAAACGCGTTTTTAGCGATTTAACTGATTTATTTTTAGAGAAGGCTTCAGCGGTTTATCTGATAATGATTTACACTTCATAAAAATGTTTTTTTTATTCATACTCCATGCCGCAAGGCGCTGAGAGCCGAGATTGCATTGCACCGATCTCTCCATAGACTACAATGGGAGAAGTAGCTCGCGCTCTGATTGGCTGGGATATCCAAGCCACCGCTAGCTCAGCCAATCAGCTCTTCTCTGTATTTTTACTGTCTTTTGAACTGTCGCGCCTTTGATTTTGATTGGTCAAAACTTCTCCATAGGATATAATGGGTCTTTGTCGCTCCTATTCTGATTGGTCAATTCTCCTCCATGGCTTATAATGGGTCTTTGTCGCTCCTATTCTGATTGGCTGGTTTATGTCGACCAATCAGAATAGCGTACCGATTTTGAATTACTGTATTTCCCGGCAATTCTATTGCAATTTCCGATGTAGCGCCGGTCCCGGCGACAAACGCGTTGTTCGGGATAGAATTGATTTATGTTTATAGAAGGTTTGAGCTCTTTTTCAGAGAATATTTTACTCTTAAAAAAATTATTTTTTTTAATCATGCTCCATGCCGCACGGCGCTAAGAGCCGAGATTTCATTGCGCCGATCTCTCCATAGACTACAATGGGAGAAGTAGCTCGCGCTCTGATTGGCTGGGATAGCCAAGCCACCGCTAGCTCAGCCAAACAGCTCTTTTCAGCATTTTTACTGTATTTTGAACTGTCCCGCCTTTGATTTTGATTGGTTCAAAACTTCTCCATAGGCTATAATGGGTCCCTGTAGCTCCTATTCTGATTGGTCGGGATAGCCAAGCCCCCGCTAGCTCAGCCAATCATCTCTTTTCTGCATTTTTACTGTATTTTGAACTGTCCCGCCTTTGATTCTGTTGGAAAATGGTTTCCATAGGTTTTAAGGGGTTCACTTCGCCCTTTCTGATTGGCGGTTTTCCCCGACAATGAGAAAAAGCTTTCGAATTTAAATTACTTTATTTCCCGCAATTTCCAATACCCTATTTTGATATTCCCCTTTTAAAATTTTTTGGGGAAAAGTGTTTTTTTTTAAATTATTTTTTATTTTTGGGTTTGACCCTTTTTTTCTGAGAAGTTTTCCCGCCTTTTAAAGGCGATTTTTTTTTTTATACTCCCAGGGACTCTTTAATGTTTTCTCGCTCTTTTCCGCCTGTTGATCGGAATACATTTGACCCAAATCCCGCCCGCCCATGCCCCCGATGTGCCCTACCATGGTGAGGCGCGGCGTACTTTTTCCCCGCAGTTGAGTGCCATTCCTCGGGCAGGAATATGGGCGAACGCGCACTGGCGCCTCAAACATGGCGGGGCCCCGGGCGGATTTACATAGGATGAAAGAGGCCCCCCGGCCCCGACAAAAATCGGCGAAATTTTCGGGGAAAAACTAGGGAAAAGGGCGCCCAACATGGCGGATTCATACATGTCCAAACAAATTGCTAAAAACTTTTAACTGTTAACCTTTAACTTTTCTACAAGTTTAAAATGGAGGTTTTTAGTGCACAAATTGATCAAGTTGTATATGCCCACTTACCGCATCATGCTAACCTGCCAAAAATATTCCCATGAAAATCATGGTAAGCTACTTCATATCATATTAAAGATTTAGCTATTGTGACTGGAGATTGCACCAAGGTTAGTGACCTAGGAGTCCCCTGCAACAAAACCAGATCCCAACATAGTGATTAAAGGTTGAAGACCAGGGGTCTCTTATTCTCAAGGAATTTTCCCTTGCCTTAGAGAGGTTTTCTCACCATGCAATTTCACAGTCACAGCCAGCCTTAGACTCACACTTCCTGTTAATGCTGTGGGTGGTTCATAGCGAAATTTGGGCATATCAGCCTGTTTTCCCTAGTATTCCGTTAAGTGAAAAACTTCAAGGGATTTAAAAAAAGTAGTGCACTAGGCTGCAAAGCTCTAAAGGGTGAAAGCTCATAATTTAATTAGGTAAACAAACTTTATTGCTAGAGATAAGACTTGAACTGACTGTCGAACTGACTGATGGCAATTTAAAGCAATCGAATGAGAGAGGTGGTAAGAGGTGGTCGGTAACCAAAAGAAAATTGGTACCTAAGGGAAATAAAAAAACCCTTTTTAATCCTTCCAAAAAAAAATCAAAACAACAATGTATATGGTAATATCTTTTTTTACCTTTTCCAATCATCATCATAAACATTGTGTGGAAAATCCATTTTAGGTAGGCCTCATAACATTCTGGTTTTCTGTTCAGTCAGAGGAACTTCAAAACAAAAATGAAGGCAGTTCTGAAAACTGTTTTGACCCCTTTTTGGGTTTAATAGAGTCACTCTAAATTTATGTTTCCGGCTATTTTTCACACAAAAAATGGGATCTAGGTGATGGTGTGAAAAGGATCCAAACAGATTGGCTTTTAAAGGGGGGCCTCCCATTGGCCCCAAAAAAAATTTTAACCCCGGTATAAAACCCACACTTGGCCTTTTTTCAAGTGTGACTTGAAAAGACACTTGAAAAAGATCCCTATGTGGATTGATACATGGTGTTATGATGTATCGGTGCCAATAAAGGATTATACAGATTTGGAAGCTTCTTTTGTTTGGAATATTTGGCAGGCAGAGAGAAAAAGGGCTATTTTGCCCTTGCTCCAGCAAAGTCCCATACTCCCGTGTGTTTCCCTTATGCTTTTTTAAAGTGTTTTTTTGGTGGGCGAACGATTCTAACGAAGTGGAAATTGTTTAGAATTTCAGGAAAAAAAAAAAAATTCGGTTTGGAACGAAGTCGAACTTTGGGTCTTCGGGTGAACGAAAGGGCTTTTTATTGATAAAATGGGTGCGGCAAATGGGTTTAAAGGGCAAAAACACTCGGGGGGGAAGAAGGGATACCTGCATGACTTGAGAGGTGAAGCCAATCAGGGGCCCGCGGGATTTTTGTGAGTCCCCGCACTATTAAGTCTGGGGGCGACCCCCGGGAAAGCTAAACCCCCCTCTCACTTTTGCTCAACGGGGGAAGGTGCTCCCGGGCAGGGATAGCCTTACTAAAATTTTTTTTAAAATCGTTTTTTGGTGGGTGTCTGCTTGTCTCAGAGACGGGTTCTTTTAAATGTTCAAATTTCAAATTTTTTTGGGGGTTTATTGGATCTGAAATCCAGTTTGCGCCACGGAAAGCTGCATATACATTAAATTATCCAAGGGGGGGATCTAAGCCTTTCCCTTTTTGGAATTAATTTAAAGAAACGGGTTTTTTTTACAATACAAATCCCACTTCTTTTTTGGGCTGCCAAATTCTTTTTGCGAAAAAATTTAAAACCGGGGTTAATTAAGCGTTTTTTTTTGGGGTGTGCTGACCCCAAGAAACCGCCCTTTTTCAACGCCAAAATTAAAAATTTTTTTCCTTTTAGCCAAATTTTCAAAAGGGGAAAGGGTTTAAATTTTAAACAACTGAAACTCTTGTTGTGTGGCGAAGAAAACCCGCAATTGTAACACGCTTCAAAGGGTACTATTTGTGGGGCCAATTCTTTGGCGCCCAAATTTTTTTCCAGGGGTTAATTAAGCGTTTTTTTTTGCGGGTGGCGACCCAAAAAACCCCGTCTTTTTAAACCCCAAAAATTTTTTAAATTTTTCCTGTAGCCAAATTTCCCAAAGCAAGGTTTAAATTTACAGTTTTTGAGCGTTGGTTGGCATCGAGATCGACGATATCGCCGCTTCGAAAAGGGTTTTTTCGTTAGGAGCGTATTATGAGCGATGACATTAAAGTCTAGGGGAGAGCAACAACCCTTCATTATTACACCAAACAAGGCTGGAAAAGCTGAATTAACTCCACAACAGTAAAGGGATGTGCTACATCTTAGGAAACACACTTGGTTAAAAAATCACAGAAAAAAAGTCACAGAATTCACTACCCCTTCTTGACCACAGCCTGACCCTTAAACCTGCTCACCCACAAATTGAAAAGTGCCAGAAGGCAATTGATTTGAACCATCATCTTATTGAATGGCATTGAATTTTCCCTGTCCGGGCCACAGCATGACCCCCAAAACCTGCATGACCCCCAATTTAAAAAGTCCCGGGAAAAAAGATCTTTCAACCACCATTTTTTTTCACTGGACATTGACTAAACTGCCCGGGGCCACAGCATACCCCCCTGATGACCCCCCATTTTAAAAAACCCGGAAAAAGGCCCCCTTTCCCCCCCCCATTTTTTCACAAGAATATGTCGTGGAAGCAGAGTGGGGGCGGAAATGTGAGAATCCAGCCTTCTCAGTACACAGTCAATACCTGGGGAGCGCTTGCCCTCCGTTGGTTTGGGGCCATTTGGTTCCTTTGGGAAAAATGGTGGTTAAATCCCTTACAACCCCGGGGCCCTTTTCTTGGCTTCTTTTTTCATTTTACTCAACATGTGGAGGAAATGGTTCTGTAATTTGTTTCTGTCCGTGCTCCATACTCAGGCCGGATGACCTAGGGCAAACCGGGGATTTGCCCGGCGGGGCCCCTAGGGTCCGGGCCCCAGGCCGGCCCGGTGCCCGCCGAGGGGGCGGTGTTCCCCCCGGCGGGCCCCCATGCCCGGGCTGGGCGGCTACAGGGGCCCAATGGTCGCCGCGACCGGACCCCCGGGCAGGGGGCCGCAGGCCCCCCCCTCGCCCCCGGCGCAAAGGCGGGTCCGCCCAGCCCATGCAGCCCTCACGGCCCCGTGCACCGCGCGGTGCAAGCAGCGGCCGGGCTGAACTTGGGATCTTCTGATCCCGCTTTCAGCTCCCGGAGGCCCGGGGGAGGCGCGCGATGAAAATGCGTCATCTGGCCCGTCCCGGCCCGCCTCTGCGTGAGCGGCCCCGGCTCCCGAGTGAAGAGGGCGGGAAAAGGGGGGTCCGGGTGGTATTAAGTTTTTATTTTTTTTTTAAACTACTTTTTTTCCCGGGGCCTATACTGCACCTGCCCTGGCTTATATGCCCTGCCCCGGCGCCCATTGCCCCTGCCCTGGCTAAACGCCCCTCCCCC
>JAODAL010049147.1:0-28403 GCA_025379985.1 Phyllomedusa bahiana
GAGGGGGTGCCTTTTCTTTTGGGGGCCTTTCGGGTTTCGTCCCAGGTTTTGGTGGTTGTCAAAAGGGAAAAGGGAAAGGGGAGGAACTGTGAATACTTCTATAAGTCTGTTGTCTTTGTAAAGCATAGGTTGGAGTTCCTTGGCAATCCTTCGCAGGCTCTCCAACTGTGGGTTGTTAGTAACAACTAGGGGAAAAAAATAGCAAAAACTTCCCACATATATAGACTATGGGGAATAGAGATAAATACAAACCAAAAATAACTACTCCTTTAAAACATACCTTTTAATATTATATAATCTAAAACGAAAATTTCCCTACAAGTAATCCCGGGACAAAAAAAAATATTGGAGCAGAAAAACCTAAACTGTCTCCTATATTAAACACCCTAAGATACAGAACGGAAAAAACCCGCCCCGAAAAGGGCGATCTCAAAGAATCTTCCTCATCTTTTATCCTATATAAGGCCACTTACATAACGGTTTAATGGGGGCGAAAAATTAATCGCGGATAGGGGAGGCAAAAAACAGATATATACAAAGCGCAAAAAATTACTTATAGCACTATAGTGGGAGGCAGGACTAACCCCATCCCAAATACCACAAAAACACCCACAGTAGACCAAGTACACAGTCATAAACCAAGGGTGTATTAAAAGTGCCAATACTTATCTGCCCCAAATGACCCCGAATTGGAAATGTACGATCAATAGGCACAAGAAGCTGCGCTGGGGTTATTATCGTTTTAGATTATATAATATTAAAAGGTATGTTTTAAAGGAGTAGTTATTTTTGGTTTGTAACAACTACTGGAACTCGATATCCATCCTGCTTTCTATGGCTAACATGGTACAACATTATACTACTAAATTCTGCATGCAGTGGAGAAAATAAATATTTGATACACTGATTTTGCAAGTTTTCCCACCCTTAAAAAATGGAGAGGTCTGCAATTTTTATTATAGATAAACTTCAACTGTGAACACAGAATCTAAAATCAAAATCAAGAAAATCACACTGATGATTTTTAAATAATTCCCTTTTCATTTTGTTGCATGAAATAATAATGTATCACCTATTAACCAGCAAAATTTCTGGCTCTCACAGACCTTAGTTTTTCTATAGGAAGCCCTCGTACTCTGCACTCATTATGTCTATTAATTGCACCTGTTTGAAGTTGTTACCTGTATAAAAGACACCTGTCCACACAATCAATCACACTCCAACCTTTATACCATTGCCAAGACCAAAACGCTGTCTAAGAACACAGGGAAAAAATTGTTTACCTACACAAGGTTGGGATGGCCTACAAGACCATAGAAAAGCAACTCAGTGAGATGGCAACAACTGTTGGTGTAACTATTAGAAAATGGAAGAAACACAAGATGATTGTCAATCTTCCTCGGTCTGCGGCTTCACGCAAGATCTCACCTTGTGATTCTGAGGGTCAGGAATAATCCAAGAACTACATGGAAGGACCTGGTCAATGACCTAAATAGACCTGGGACCACAGTCTCAAAGATTACCATCAGTAACTCACTACGCTGTCACGGATTAAATTCCTGCTTTCACCATCACATGTCCAGACCTGTTCAGAAGTTCGCCAATGTCCATCTGGATAATCCAGAGGAGGCATAGGAAAAGGTCATGTAGTCAGATGAGATCAAAGTAGAACTTTTTGGTATCAACTCCACTTGCTGTGTTTGGAGAAAGAAGAAGGATGAGTACAACCCCAAGAACACCATCCCAACAGTGAAGCATGGGGGTGGAAATATCATACTCTGCTGAAAAGGAGACTAGATGACTGCACCTTAGTGAAGGAAGGATAGATGGGTCCATGTATTGTGAGATTTTAGCCAATGATCTCCTTTCCTCAGTCACATACAATGCCTTGCGGAAGTATTTGGCCTCCTTGAACTTTTCAACCTTTAGCCACATTTCAGGCTTCAAACATAAAGATATAAAATTTGAATTTTTTTGTGAATAATCAACAACTATTGGGACACAATTGTGAAGTGGAATGAAATTTATTGAATATTTTAAACTTTGTAAAAAATAAAAAACTAAAAAAGTGGGGCGTGCAAACTGATTCCGCCCCCTTAAGTTAATACTTTGTAGTGCTACCTTTTTGCTGCGATTACAGCTGCAAGTCGCTTGGGGTATGTCTCTATCAGTTTTGCACATCGAGAGACTGAAATTCTTGCCCATTCTTCCTTGGAAAACAGCTGGAGCTCAGTGAGGCTGGATGGAGAGCGTTTATGAACAGCAGTTTTCAGCTCTTCCCACAGATTCTCGATTGGATTCAGGTCTGGACTTTGACTTGGCCATTCTAACACCTGGATACATTTATTTGTGAACCCATTTCCCCTGTAGATTTTGCTTATGTTTGGGATCAATTGTCTTGTTGGAAGATAAACTCCGTCCCATCTCAGGTCTTTTGCAGACTCCAACAGGTTTTCTTCCAGAATGGTCCTGTATTTGGCTCCATCCATCTTCTCATCAATTGTAACCATCTTCCCTGTCCCTGCTGAAGAAAAGCAGGCCCAAACCAAGATGCTGCCACCACCATGTGTGACAGTGGGGATGGTGTGTTCAGGGTGATGAGCTGTGTTGCTTTTACGCCAAAAATATAGTTTTGCTTTGTTGCCAAAAAGTTAGATTTTTGTTTCATCTGACCAGAGCCCCTTCTTCCACATGTTTGATGTCTCCCAGGTGGCTTGTGGCAAACTGTAAACGAGACTTTTTATGGATATCTTTTAGAAATGGCTTCTTCTTGCCACTCTTCCATAAAGGCCAGATTTGTGCAGTGTATGACTGATTGTTGTCCTATGGACAGACTCTACCACCTCAGCTGTAGATCTCTGCAGTTCAACCAGAGTGATGATGGGCCTCTTGGCTGCATCTCTGATCAGTCTTCTCCTTGTTTGAGATGAAAGTTTAGAGGTCTTCATGATGCTCTCTGCGCTTTAAACAGAACCATGAGACTATCACAGAGCAGGGGCATTTATAAGGAGACTTGATTACATACAGGTGGATTATATTTATCATCCGTTATTTAGGACAACACTGGATCATTCAGAGATCCTCACTGAACTTCTGGAGTGAGTTTGCTTCAATGAAAGTAAAGGGGCCGAATAATATACATATTTTTTACAAAAGTTTAAAATGTCCAATAAATTTTGTTGCACTTCACAATTGTGTCCCACTTGTTGTTGATTCTTCCCCAATAAATTAGTAGCTTATATATTTATGTTTGAAGCCTGAAATGTGGCAAAAGGTTGAAAAGTTCAAGGGGTCTGAATACTTTCACAAGGCACTGTAGTTGAAGATGGGTCATGGCTGGATCTTACAGCATGACAGTGACCCAAAATATAGCCAGGGAAACTAAAGAGTGGCTCCATAAGAATAATTTCAAGTGTCTAGTCAGTCTCCAGACCTGAACCCAATCGAAAATCTTTGGTGGAAGTTGAAATTCAATGTAGCACAGTGACAGCACTGGAACCTGAAATTGGTCTCAAATGGCAGGTCTCAGAGAGTGGAAACGTTGTCTAAAATTTAAAGAGGCACCTAGTTTACCCATATGTCAAATTTAGCGTAAATTGGCCTAGTTGTTTGGCTATGCATAAGGAATAGACACCATTCTGTTTTTTTGTGACTATGTTGAGAATTGTACAGATGTAGCAAAGATTAACTTGACAGATAAAGTACCGGGATATTTTGGCACACATAGATATCTTAACATTATTAATGCTTTATAATAGCCTTTGTTTACAGGTGAGAGCAGATAACACAGAAAGCTGTGATAACACAGTCAAGCTAAACTATGCTACATCAATAGGTCCAGTCAAATAAGTTTCTGATAAACTGACATTTTTGCAAATTTTCTCACCTACAAATAATGGAGAGGTCTGTAATTTTTTTGTAGGTACACTTTAACTGTAATAGAATCTAAAAATAAAACCTTGAAAATCACATTGTATGATTTTTAAATAATGAATTTGCATTTTTTAACATAAAATAAGTATTTGTTCACCTGCCAGCCAGCAATAATTCTGGCCCTCACAGACCTGTTGGTTTTTCTTTAAGATTGGGTGGAGGCTAATTACTCCTCCATGCAAACAATCCAAAAATCAAAAATTGATCAGCACATCCAAAACAATGTTAAAGAAATTAGTATAGAAATTAGTATACTTTTTTTTAGCAACCAGTGGGAAACTGGTACATGGCAAAAACATTATCTCAAAAAATTTAGCACACCCTTCATATTTTGGGACAACACTGAAGATACAGTATGACATTTTGATCAAATATAAAGTATAATTACTACTTTATATTTGCATAACAATGTAAATTTGGAGTGCCTTCAAAATAACAATGCATAGCCATCAATGTCTAAACCACTGTCAACAAAAGTGAGTACATCCCTAAGTTAAAATGGACAAATTGTGTCCAATCGCCATTTTCCCTCAACAGTGTCATGTGACTCATTAGTGTTACAAGGTCTCAGGTGTAAATGGGGAGCTGGTGTGTTAAATTTGGTCTTATTGCCCTCAAACTCACATACTGGTCACTGGAAGTTCAACATAGCACTTCATGGCAAACAACTCTCTTTTGCTGTACATAAAGACGGTCAAGGTTATAGGAAGATGCCAACACCCTGAATCTGAGCTGCAGCATGATAGCCAAGACCATACAGCAGTTTAAGACATGTGCCACTCAGAACAGGCCTCACCATGGTCAATCAAAGAAGTTGAATGCACATGCTCAGTCTTATATTTAGAGATTGACTTTTCAAAATAAACATATGAGTGCTGCCAACATTGCTTCAAAGGTTAAAGGGGTTTGGGCTCAGTTTGCTCAGACCATACGTTGCGTACTGAATCAAATTGGTCTGCATGGCTGTCGTCCCAGAATGAAGCCTCCTCTAATGATAATGCACAAGAAAGTCTGCAAACAGTTTGCTGAAGACAAGCAGACTAAGAACATGGATTACTGGAACTATGTCTTGTTGTCTGATGAGACCAAGATAAACTTATTTGGTTCAGATGGTGCCAAGCGTGTGTGGCAACAGCCAGGTGAGGAGTACAAAGACAAGTGTGTCTGACTAAAGTCAAGCATGGGGGTGGGAGTGTCAAGGTTTGGGGCTGCATGAGTGATGCCCAGTGTGGGGAGCTACAGTTCATTGAGGGAACCATAAATGTCAACTTGTACTTTGACATACTGAAGCAGAGCATGTTCGTCTCCCTTCGGAAACTGGGCTGGTGGGATTTTTTCCAACATGATAACAACCCCAAACACGCGTCCAAGATGACCACTGCCTTGCTAAAGAAAATGAGGTTAAAGTTGCTGGATTGGCCAAGCATGTCTCAAAATCTAAATCCTTTTGAGTATCTGTGGAGTATATTTGAATGGAAGGTGGAGGAGCGCATGGTCTCTAATCCACCAGCTCTGTGATATCACCATGGAGAAGTGGAAGAGGATTTCTGTATCAACCTGTGAAGCTCTAGTGAACTCAATGCCCAAGAGAATAAAGGCAATGCTGGAAAGTAATGTGGCCACAAAAAACATTGAAATATCGGGCAAATTTTGTCCATTTTCACTTAGGGATGTACTCACTTTTGTTGCCAGAGGTTTAGACATTGATGGCTGTGTGTTGAGTTATTTTAAGGACACACAAAATTTACACTGTTATACAAGCTGTGTACTGATTAGGAATTTAGCGTGGCTAATCTTGCAATACATCCTAACTATTCCACACAAATGGAACAGATGTCCAGGTGTAGCTCCCAGGGATCATTACTATGGAGAAGCTACCCGGGAGCAGTGTGGAGAAAAACTCTGTGTGGAGTGTTTGAGAGCCATATTATTCACAGCCACTGGGAGCACAAAAGACTCCTGCATTAAGGTAAATTTACCAACCTATGATGGGATTGTTTCTGCCTGTGAGCAAAAGGACTATACTGAGAATTCCGTGGTATAAAAAATTGTACTGTTTTTCTAAAGTGAAGCAGATCTTTTGGACTTTACATGGCTGAAGTTATATATATATATATATAATATATATATATATATATATATATATATATATATATACGCACACACACAAGAGACACAGCACTCCCAAATAGATAAAAATAAATAATATCTTTATTCCAAAATGTCCACTGGCGACATTTGAACCCAAAGAGCCTTTCTCAAGCAAAGTGATTAGGTGGTTCACAGTATATAAGGGGGTGTTAACATTCACATGCAAATCTATGCATAATTAAATAATAAAGCTTATTCAAATTAGTGTAAAATAGATATGTAAATTAGTTTAAAGTTGAAAATACATTGTAAGGCATCTGGACTTAAGTAAATATTTCATAAATTCTTACATCAATCAGTATACATAATGAATGAACTCATCCTACCTAGGTTATAAAATTAAATTCATAAATAAAGAGGGGTGTACATACAACAAAGGCAGATGAATCCATTAGTGTCCTGTGTGTCAATGTGCACATGTCTGGCCCTCATTCATCACACAGAAGCCGACACGGCAAAGTATCAAGATCTTGCGAGAAAGAACTCAGTTCGCACATGCGCACCACGACTATGAAAATAGCGATGGCCATATTACGGCAGGTTAGAACAATCAATGATCCAGTATTGGCAGCCATCTTAATTAAGGGAAAATAACCTCTAGATGCCATATGGCGCAGTATATATAAAAAAGGGAAGAAAACATATTGAAGGTAAGTATGTATAGGAGCTGAAACAATATTCACCCAAAAAATTATCCATACCATAGACAAAGAACTTGGTCATAGTACAGTAATAATAAACTGTATCACCAAGATGACACAGAATGCAACCACCGAGTTCTACCGAAAGCTATGCTCCAAATCAGTGACTCCTCACTTTTGAAATATCTATACATAGTAAAAAACTGAACATAAACAAAATAAATATATGTAAACATAAGTATATAAAAATAATAAGAAAGTAATAAGAGAGCATAATAAAGGGAAAATTAAGGAGAAATGAGGAAACTCGAGGCGATCTGTAAACTGCCATGCCAGACAACTGTATTTCTTTTGGTCCTTTTTCTATAATGTTATTGAATATTATCTATTTTTTGTATATTATTGATTTTAATTTTTTAATAAAGACATTTTTGTTTTGATTGTACCCAGTTGTCTGGCACAGCAGCTTACAGATCACTTTGAGTTTCCTAATTTCCTTTTCCATGCACTTCTTTTTCTTATTTGTTTATTACTTTCTTATTATTTTTTATGTACTAATTTTTATTTACTTGTTTATTTCAAAAGTGTCACTGATTCGGAGCATTACTTTCGGTAGAACTCAGTGGTCGTATTCTGTGTCATCTTGGTGATACAGTTTATTATAAATGACCATCACCCAATTCTATGGTATGGATAATTTTTGGGTGAATACCATTTCAGCTTGTAGACCTACGTACCTGCAATACGTTTTTTTATTTCATATATATATGGAGGAAATAAGTATTTGATCCCTTGCTGATTTTGTAAATTTACCCACTAACAAAGACATGAACAGTCTATAATTTTAAGGGTAGGTTAATTTTAGAGTTGAGAGATAGAATATCAAAAATAAAATCCAGAAAATCAAATTATGTAAACTATATAAATTTATTTGCATTTTGCTGAGAGAAATAAGTATTTGATCCCCTACTAACCATTAAGAGTTCTGGCTCCTACAGACCAGTTAGACGCTCCTAATCAACTCGTTACTTGCATTAAAGACAGTTGTCTTAAATAGTCACCTTTATAAAAGAGTCCTGTCCACAGACTCAATTAATCAGTCAGACTCTAACCTCTACAACATGGACAAGACCAAAGAGCTTTCTAAGGATGTCAGGGACAATATCATAGACCTGCACAAAGCTGGAATGGGCTACAAAACCATAAGTAAGACGCTGGGCGGGAAGGAGCCAAATGTTGGTGCAATAGTATGAAAATAGAAAAAATACAAAATGACTGTCAATCGACATCGATCTGGTGCACCATGCAAAATCTCTTCTCGTGGGGTATCTTTGATCATGAGGAAGGTGAGCGATCAGCCTAAAACTACACAGGGGGAACTTGTTAATGATATCAAGGCAGCTCGGACCACAGTCAACAAGAAAACCATTGGTAAAACATTACGCCGTAATGGTTTAAAACCCTGCAGTGCCTGCAAGGTCCCCCTGCTCAAGAAGGGACATGTGCAGGTCCGTCTGAAGTTTGCCAATGAACACTTGGATGATTCTATGAGTGATTGGGAGAAGGTGCTGTGGTCAGATGAGACAAAAATTGAGCTTTTTGGCATTAGCTCAACTCACTATGTTTGAAGGAAGAATAATGTTGCCTACAGTGGGTACGGAAAGTATTCAAACCCCTTTAAATTTTTCACTCTTTGTTTCATTGTAGCCATTTGGTAAGATCCAAAAAGTTCATTTTTTGCTCATTAATGTACACTTTGCCCCCTCCCCCCCACCATCGTGAAAGGAAAAAATAAACAAAATGTAGATATTTTTGCAAATTTATTCAAAAAAAAAAAGTGAAATTTAACGTAAGTATTCAGACCCTTTGCTCAGTATTGAGTTGAAGCACTCTTTAAACTAGTACAGCCATGAGTCTTCTTGAGAATGATGCAACAAGCTTCTCACACCTGTATTTGGGGATCCTCTGCCATTCTTCCTTGCAGATCCTCTCCATTTTCCTCGGGTTTGGATGGTAAAAGTTGGGTGACAGTCATTTTCAAGTCTCTCCAGAGATGCTCAATTGGGTTTAGGTCAGGCTCTGGGCCAGAAAATCAAAAATTTGTCTGAGCCACAGCAATTTATGTGTGTTTAGGGTCATTGTCTTGTTGGAAGAAGAACCTTCATCCCAGTCTGAGGTCCAGAGCACTCTGGAAGAGGTTTTCATCTAGGATATCTCTGTACTTGGCCACATTCATCTTTTTCTTCTATTGCAACCAGTCATCCTATCCCTGCAGCTGAAAAACATCCCCATAGCAAGATGCTGCCACCACTATGTTTCACTGTTGGGATTGTATTGGGTAGGTGATGAGCAGTGCCTGGTTTTCTCCACAAATACCACTTACAATTAACACTAAAATGTTCAATCTTCTACTCATCAGACCAGAGAATCTTATTTCTCATAGTTTGGGAGTCCTTCATGTGTTTTTTTTTAAAACTGTATGCAGGCTTTCACATGTTTTGCCCTGAGGAGAGGCTTCCATCGGCTTACTCTGCAATAAAGCCCTGACTGGTGGAGAGCTGCAGTGATACTGGACGTTGTGGACCTTCATCCCATCTCCTTACTGCATCTCTAGAGCTCAGCCACAGTGATCTTGGGGTTCTACTTTACTAGTGATGAGCGAATGGTAAAAATTTTTAGTTTGAGTCGAACCTTGAATTTTGACAAGTTCGGTTCAAAGTTCGTTCGAACTTGAACCGAACTATGAACCCCATTAAAGTCAATGGGAGATGCTGTTCAGGTTAATTTTTATACGAACACAGGTGAGGAGAAGCCACAATTACCTTCCACAAGACTAAAATTTATACTTTAAACAACTTAGTGAAGAAAATTTGGCTCTAAGAGTCAGAGAAAAAATGGAGGGGCTAAAATAATTAATTCCTTTCAATGGCTAACTGAAAAGATGAGGACAGCGTAGCTATAGGAGGTACAATGGTAGCAGCTGCTATGGGGCTCATTTGACACATAAGATGACATCAGTATTGGAAATGACACGTTGTAACTGGCAATAGCCCACTATCACTTTTTTCACCAGGGCCCAACAACTTCAAATTACGCCTCTGCAGGCTGGACTAGATTAGATGGCAGTACCATTGGTGGCAATGGGTAACAGTGAGGTTCTGCTTCCACTGCATTTGGCAGCAGTACCATTGGTGGCAGCGAGAACACGGCAATGGGGAACAGCGAGGTTCCAGTTCGACAAGAATAGGCAGCAATACCATTGGTGGCAGCGAGAACATGCAACTGGGAAACAGCGAGGTTCCAGTTCCACTCCATTTGGCGGCAGTACCATTGGTGGCAACGAGAACATGGCAATGGGGAACAGCGAGGTTCCAGTTCGACAAGAGAAGGCAGCAGTACCATTGGTGGCAGTGAGAACATGCCACTGGAGAACAGCGAGGTTTCGGTTCCGCTACATCAGATGCCGTACAGCAGCCAGCCTTCTGTGTACCAGGTATGGGAGTATACGAAACGCTTTTATCCCAACCATCCCAAAGTTAAAAGCCTGAATGTCGACATTGCCTGGCTGTTGGCCTTTGAAATGTTGCCTTTCCGCCTGGTGAACACAGATGGGTTCTGCCACGTCATTGCCCTGGCATGCCCTGGCATGCCCCCCAATATCTTATGATGAGCAGAAATGCTGTCCCTATCCTGGCCCGCCACATTGCAGAAAAGATCTCCAGCGTGTTGTCTGCATCTGTATCCACCAAAGTCCGTCTCACAACAGATACATGGATTAGTAAGCACGGTCAAGGGTGTTACATATCTTTGACTGCTCAAGGGTGACTTTGGTGGATGACAGTGCCTCTGGTGATGGGTCTGGGCCGACACTCTTCAACACTGCCGGAATGGTGTAGAGTCCAAATCCCCAACCTTGACGGGTAGCATCCCATGCCAAGAGAATTCAGGCCGTTCTCAAATGAATTTGTCTTGGAGACCATCAACACACAGGTCAAGAGATGTGGACGGCTCTGTGTACTGAGACCGACCAGTGGCTTGGTGCTAAGAACCTGGCGCCAGGCAGGGTGGTGTGCAACAACAGGATCAATCTCCTTGCTGCCCTTAAGATTGGTAGACTTACGCACATCCCTTGCCTGGCACACACCATGAACCTGGTTGTGCAGACATTTTTCAAGTGCTACCCGGGTCTTGACTGTCTGCTGAGGAAGGGTCAAGGTCTTAGCTCACACTTCCGGCATCAAAATGGTCAGTCGGGATGATGCCCTTGTTAGCAGGACCGTTCTGGTTATATTTTTACTGGAACAAGTGTTAGGCACTCAGCTGCAGCAGGTATCAGCAGTGATGGAGGAGGACAAAGAGCCTTACTCGCTGGAGGATGAAGAAGGAATGACTGTTATTTTGATTATTTATTTTAGAGTGCCCTTTTTTCAAGAGTGGTGGTTACATTTGAGGTGGTTACATAAATGACATTGGTCAAACAAGTACAAGGTGATGATAAGTAACTAACAACTGGTACAGAGGGTGAGAGGGCCCTGCCCGTGAGGGCTTACAGTATACAGGCAAAAAGGGAAGAGACAGAAGGTGAGGGGCAGACATGTTTGTGGAGTGGAGTAGTGCAACGCGGTTAATGTTGGTTATAGGCAATCCTGAAGGGTTTGGTTTACAGGTTGCATTTGAGGCTAGTGAGAGTGGGGGAGAGTCTGATTTGTTGGGGCAGTGAGTTCAAGAGTATGGGGGAAGCATGGAAGAAGTCTTGGAGACGGTTATGTGAGGAGCTGATAAAAGGAGAGCAGAGAAGAAGGTCCTGTTAGGAGTGGAGATTGCATGACTGGAGATATCTAGAGATTAATGGAGAGATGTATGGAGGGAAGAGGTTATGGAAAGCCTTGTAGGTCAAGGTTACTAACTTGAACTGGATTCACTGGGCAATGGCTAGCCAGTGAAGGGATTGGCAGAGGGGAGTGGCAGAGGAGTATTGAGTAGAGAGGTGAACCGGACGGGCGGCAGAGTTAAGGATGGCTTGGAGGGGAGCAAGGGGAGCTAGATGGGAGGCCACAGAGAAGGATGTTGCAATAGTCTAAGTGGGAAATGACGGGGGCATGGAAAATCATTTATGTGCTATCAAAGTTATGGAATGAGCGGATTCGGTAGATATTTTTCAGGTGAAGACGACTGGCAGTGGCAGGGGGTTGGATGTGTGGTTTGAAGAACAGATCGGAGTCACAGGTTATCCCAAGGCAGCGGACTTGTGAGCCAGTGAGAGAGTGTAGCCATTGACAGTGAGATAGATCAGGTGGAGGGATAGAGTGGGACTGTTTCGCAATTATATCGGTCTTCTTTAGGTGGTGATTCGAAGTCGAAGGTGGGTGCAGGACGGCAGCTCAGCTCACTGAGAACAGCGCATGAAGCTAGCCAGGGCTCTGGTGATAGTCAGGATGAGGAAGTGGAGGAGGATGAGGAGGCAGGGGTGGACAACACTGGTACTGATTACCCTTCAGTGGTAAGAGATTTGCACAAATTACAGGAGGAGGGGGAGGAAGAGGAGGAAGATCTTAGTTTACCTCGACCCCGAGGCTTGGGAGATTTCGTCAGCATCTCACACATGAGTGCTTGGATGTTACATTACCTGCAACATGATCCATGCAACAAGGCAATCAAAATGAACAGCGATTACTGGGTGGCTACCCTCCTTAATCCACGTTACAAGACAAAAGTAAGCAATTTCCTTCCACCCACAGAAATTGACAGAATGAACGCAGGATTTTGGTCATTGACCAATTCGAGACATCTTTTGCGTCTTCACATTCTAATGTCATGGTGGAACAATGTCAGCAACGCGGCAGCAGTAGAATGGCAAATAGCTGCAGCAGCAACAGGTAGTGTGGCAAAACCCTACTGGGTGACATTTGGCCGCCTTTAGACCATGGTCCATGATGACCTGTGGCTCAGCAACGTGTTTTTTGGACTTAGTCTGGACCCATTAAACTTATGGGTGTCAAAACTGTATGAATGACCTGAGCTTGCTCGACACGCCATAGAAGTTTTTTTCTGCTGAGCAACCAGCGTTATCTCAGAACACACATTTAGCACAGCTGGTGGGGTGATAACTGACATCACTGACATAACTGTCATCTTTTCAGTTCACATTCCAGTTCACATTCCAGTTCACATTGAAAGGAATTT
This sequence comes from Phyllomedusa bahiana, assembly GCA_025379985.1. Taxonomy (NCBI): domain Eukaryota; kingdom Metazoa; phylum Chordata; class Amphibia; order Anura; family Hylidae; genus Phyllomedusa; species Phyllomedusa bahiana. Next base: position 12,909 of record JAODAL010049147.1, read on the forward strand.
AGTATTTTAATCTCCCAATTTTTTTCTTTCATTTTTAGTGGCAAATTTTATTTACTAAGTTTTTTCCACATATGCAGTTGACTCTTCTGGATGGTAATTACAGGTTCTTATCACCTGTATAGATTCCTCATCAGCATGTTCTCACTGCCACCAATGCTACTGCTGCCTAATCTTGTTGAACCTGAACCTTCATGTTCCCCACTGGCATGTTCTCACTGCCACCAATGGTATTGCTGCTTAATCTTATTGAACCTGAACTTTTTTGTTCCAAATGGCATGTTCTCACTGCCACCAATGGTAATAGTCCAGCCTGCAGAGGCTTAAGTTCAAGTTCTTGGGCCGTGGTGCAAAAAGTGAAACCCCCCACCTCCCTCCCATTATCAGGGCTGCCATCAGTCGTTTATTAACCGTTTTAGGGACCCATACAGCGAAATCAAATGGGGCCCCCACCCATTACTACTTTCTATTTTTAATATATCATTTGGGCCCCTTTTTGATTAGGGCCCTGACAGGAGTATTGCCCAGTTACTATGTGCCATTTCCAATACTGGTGTCTTCTTTTGTGTCAAATGGGCTTTTGGGCCCCCTCAGGATGCACCCACTATAACTAAGCCCCTGCCAGCTGAACCTCCATGTTCCCCGTTGGGATGTTCTTGCTGCCACCACATAAATCACATGTACAAAGCTTGCAAGCAGAGGCGTAAGTTCAAGTTCTTCGATCCCGGTGCGAAAAGTGAAACGGGGCTTCTTCCAGGTACCATGTGCCACAACCTTAAACAGTCACACTACAAACTTCACTATGGTGAAGAAGATATACAAAGGATATATAACCAAGTATTGAGATGAACTACTCATTTTCCACCATAATTTGCAAATGCAGATAAATTATTTCCAAATCAGACATTCTGGCTATACATATATATATAAATAACTATTTAGTCCAAAAATAAAGTAAAAACAAGAATTTTAATTCCCACATGCTTAGAACAACGACGGCTCTGTGAGGGAGCCGAAACTAATTAAGAGGGCTGCCACTACTATCTTTAGCTCTGCATATATGCAACAATAGAAGGGCCAGACATGTGCCCAGCGACACATAGGACGCCAATGGATTCATCTGTATGTACACGCCTTTTTATTTAGGAATTTAATTTTGCAACCAAAGTAAGAGTAGTTCTTTACGTCCCCTCTTTTTTGCATTGAATGAAATGATGATGTTGTTTGATCTACTAATATGTATACTGATTGATATATGAATTTATGTACTATTTACTTAAGTCCAGACGTGTGTTTTTCACTTTAATTACACTATTTTGACACTTATTTTCCTTATCGATTTTACATTCATTTGAAAATGCTTTATTAATTAATTATGCACGGATTTTCATGTGAATGTTAACACCCCTTTATATACTGTGAACCACCTCATCACTCTGCTTGAAAAAGACCCTTTGGGGCTGAAATGTCGCCAGTGGACATTTTGGAATAAAGTTTTTCTTTCTTTTTTTCTATGCAGATGATAGGGAAATACCACTAAGCCAAGGATTAAAGGGTTAAACAGTTTGACTAGTTTTCTAGTCTTGAAAGAAACTGTTTGAATTTCTCAACCAGACATCAGAGAAATTCATTATTCAGCCACAATTACCAAGAGGTGAGCCTCGAGCTTCTTCCACACCATTGTTCTAGCCTAGCATGTCAATTATAATACCCAGAGAGATAGCTCTGGAAAATTCTCCACCTGTGAGATTGCGGCAATCAATTAAAGTTGAAAGTGAAAATCGACCTTTACAAAGAAAAATAAATTTTGTTGACTTAATTGAGCAGGACTTAATTGATTTTAAAACTAGAGATGGGCGAATTTCTCAAAAATTCGAGTTCGGTCACTTCGCCGAATTTCCCACCAAAAATAAATTCGGTCCGAATTACTTCGGGACGAATCGTGTTAAAAACAGCTATTTCCAGGCTGCACAGAGCCTGCAGGGTGCTGTAGAATGTTGTGCAATGCTTAAATATGCAGAGGGAGCTTGGTTTGGTCTTCATACAATGTTGTGTTTTGGCATGACACGCACATGACTGCCGCCGCTATTAGAATTGCTTCCCTATAAAATTCCCTGGGCACTTAAGAGGGCAAAACTGACCAAAAAACTCAAGCGGGAATGTAGCCTGATAAAGTCATGGCACGGCAGCAACAGCATGAGGTCAGACAGTGGCACAATGACATTCTGGAGGTGGCAAAAACAGGAGTAGGCCACAGAGTGGCACAATGACAGAGTGTGGAGGTGACGGCGGCAGGAGCAACAGCATGAGGTCAGAGAGTGGCACAATGACACAGTGTGGAGGTCACAGCACCAGCAACAGCAGCAGCAGCATGAGGTCATAAAGTGGCACAATGACAGAGTGTGGAGGTGGTTGGCAATACCAGTCCCTGGTAAAGATGGTTGGTGGCAGATGGAGAAAACTGTCAGCAGATGTGGGCATCAAGCGGGTGGCGGCATCAGAATAGTGGCTGAGGCAGGTAGTTTGAACCCAGACTCATTTCTCACAGTTTGGGTGAGGCGTCATGGCTGATGTAGTCTGAAGCCTAAGGCATTGGTGTGTGGAAATCCTGGCCGATCCACGCTGATTCATCTTGACAAAGGTCAGTCCGTTTCCACATTTCCGTGGAAAAAGCGGGTTCTCCTTGGGGAAACAATGGCCCCCCCCCACTGAACACCGCTCGGGATGCCCATTTATGGCCGGGCAGGACGCTTTTTCCACTGCAAACTCGGCAAGTTGCGGCCAAACATCCAGTTTAGCTGCCCAGTAGTCCATTGGATCTTCTAACTGGGGTGGCAGGGTTGCTGTACAATTAGGCCACCACCTGTTGGTTCAGGGTCTGCTCCGGGTTCCTGCTTGCTGCTGGCGACTGCCCTCCTCAACTAGGCGGGGTGAAGGAAGCTGCTCATCAGTGACTCCAGACTCAGGTTGCTGCTGATGGAGCTGGTACTGCTCCTACCCCCTCTCCTTCCCCCAGCTGAAGAACCCCCGGTTAGACCTGTCAGAGGAGGGACGATGCCGCACATAGGCAGTGGCCAACTGACTATGGAGGATTTCCCTATGTATTTGAGTTTGTCCTCCCTCTCAATAGCTGGGAAAAAAGGCCCCCATTTTGGACCGGTAGCGGGGTCCAATGGGTGGAAGGCCAAAGTCATCCCTCTGCGGAGCTGACTATTCAGCTGTCACTAGCCAGCAAATCAGCATGCTGCGGGCCATCTGCACCAAGTAAATCCGAGGGATCCCTGCCCCCATCTCCACTGTATACTGCCACGGTGCTTCCGGGTATTGCCTCTCTTCCTCATCTCATTACCTCCCCAGCTGCTCCTGCTCCCCTCTCTTGTCACCTGGTAGAAAACAACTCATTTCACAGACAATGCTTCTGCTCCAATGTCCTCTTCCTCCATTTCAGTCCCCACGGGACTCATTTTGCCACGAGGATGTAGTGCCACGTCTCCAGTCCCCTGCCCAGACAGATTTTTCAGCATCGTTCCAGGACATGAAGCAGTGGAATGACGTTATTCATCCCTTTAGTCCTGGCGAATGACAAATAACGTGGCCTCCTCGAAGGGCCCTTTAAACAAACGGCGGGTTTCAGGCATGAGCTGCCATTGGGCTGACATCAAAGTTACACAGGGGAGTACTCCTGTCCCTGGTCTTTAAAAAAAATTGTTAATGGCCTTTCCCTCTGTTCATACAGTCGGTCCAACATGTGCAGGCTGGAATTCCAATGGTGGAAACATCGCATATCAGAGTGTGTTGGGGGAGGGCCGTTCTGCCGCTGCAACTCGGGGAGGGTGTTCCTGGCTTTGTATGAATGGATGAAGTGCATGCAAAAGTTTCCCGGCCATTTTCAGAATCTTCTGAAGATCGGTGGGAAGACTTCAAGGAAACCCTTTTTCCCAACAAAATTGAACACGTGCGCCATGCAGCGGCTGGACCATCCCTCTCGGTTGCAGCGCGGAACATGTTCTCCCATTGGGCCTTCACCATGGTTCCCATTTGCAGTTGGCGCGGAGAAAGCCACACATCGATTTCTTGCTGCATGACGCGGAGCAGTTCCTCCCCTGTGTGACTTCATTCGCCAAGGCAAGCCAGGTGTAGAACTGCGTAAACCCGCTGTGCCCTACCAGGGGTATGATGGAGCAGTACTTGTGGAGGCTGGTGGGGGTGGGGGGAGTGGAGGAGGGGACTTTGGGAGGAACCCCGCATTTGAAACGTGGAGGAAAAAGCGGCGTCTCCTGCCCCCAAGTTGTTGGTGTCCCCTGGGCAGAAAACACATTACCCAGTGGGCGTGAAGGACATGTACTGGCCCGGACCGTAGTTACAGCTCCGGTCCACGCCCCCCTGCCCCTTGGGAACAAATGTTAAGCTAAAGGCTGGCCCCCTTTGTTCTAATATTTTAGAAGTGGGGGGTACTCCCTTTTTGGAAAAAAAAATATGGCTTGGAATCCCATTCGGTCGTCACAAGCCATTAGTTCTCTAAAACGGTGCAGAGTCCCCTTTTTGGAAAAGGGGGGGGACGCAGTACCAAAAACTAGAACAGGAGAACGGTCAGCCTTGACCTTAGGATGGTTGGACGCATACTTTGTCTCTTTGCAATCGCCTCGCTGAACGATGCTGGGCCATGAGAGCGAGGAGCAGGAGATCTGGACCGGGGATGATGTCAAAGAGAAACAGCTCCCCCTGCAGAGGTGGTGGACCTTGACGGGTGCAATGGAGCGTGCCCCTGGGCGCTGCTTGCTGTGTTTGCTGCGGCGGCGGTGGACCACACATCTGAGCCACGTTTTTCCCAGGCCACGGTGGTGAGCTGCCCGTGTTGACGCCGGGCCGTTGGTGCCCAAAGTTAGCTCCCTGGCCAGTTCACTTTCTGCCCACAGATTTATTGCCCATATTCGGCTCCTACGGGGTCTTGCAAAGAACTGCCCCCAACGTAATAGTGATTTTTCCCCCAACGCTCCGACTGGTGACTACTGCGCCCCGCCCGCTGAGACCCTGTGCCGCTACTTTCTTGGGTGCGAGCGGGTTTTTTACCCCGTGGCCCCCTTGGCTCTCGACCTACACTGCTGTATCCTGTGACTCACGGCCACACAACCACTTGCGGGCTGCGCCGCTGCCCCGAGCCCCAAATGACGCCTTTTCCCGGTGATGAAGCCCCTTTCCCCACCCGGCTCCCAAGTGCGGTGGCACATCATCTTCTATTTGTGTTTCATCGTCACTGCTGTCCTCCTCACCGGTCTTGGTATGCAGAGGCTGACCCCTCACAACATGACCTCCTATGCCACTCTCCACATCTATACTTTGCCGCTCCACAAATGGGCAGGAAAAATTGACTTGTATGTGCCGTTTAAAAACTCTGTGTATTTTACTGAATATAAAAGCACAAACAGGCTTAATTAACCTTCGGAATTATGAATTATTCTACAGAATTTCTTCAGTACACAGCCGCTAGATGACAGCGGCAGTTGTGGCCTCACCGAGTGACGCCTGCTGCGACGTCCCCTTGCTGTGCTGCGACCTGCTCCAGGAATGTTTGTGCGTCTGCCACTCGCAGGTGAAGAGCCTGCCACCTCTCTGTCTGACATACTGTTTGTTCTAAAATGTACAGACACTGTTTGATGAAGATATCTGTATATGATAAATGCACACCCTGTATTTGACTCCAAATGAACCCAGTAACAAGCTTGGGTAACCCTTGGATATAAATTGCGCTCCACAAATGGCCAGGAAAAATTTACTTGTAAGTGTCATTTAAAAACACTTTGTATTTTACTGAATGTAAAAGCACAAACAGGCTTAATTAACCTTCGGATATGAATTATGCTACAGGCAAAATTGCTTCTTTGGCGGTGAAAAAGATGGTTTATTTTAGTCACCACAACAGCAGAACAACACTTAATTAACCCCTGGATGTAAATTGCTCAACAGAATTGAGCAGTCAAAAATGAAGTGGTATTTGCATTGTAAAAACCCTGTTTCATTAAATGAATACAACAGGAACAGGCTTAGATCACCCTTGGATATTCAATGTGCTGTGAGCAGATAGCATTAAAATGTATTTGCAGCTGCATTGGACGCACACTGGACTTCAGATCCAATACCCCACAAAATCAGAAATAGAACGTTAAGAGAAGCCAGTCTCTGAGACAAGCTGTGACACCCCCAAAAATCGCTGTATAAAAATGAGTTCTTTAGTATCAGCTATCATAAGCAGCCGTGGCAGCACCTTCCTTCTCAATACAGTGAGAGCGGTATGAGCTCCCAGCGTCGCGCCGGACTTATATAGTGCGGTGATGTCACAGAATCCCGCGGTCTCTGATTGGCTTCATCTCTGCACATGTCATGCAGGCTATGCCCTTCTTCCTCCTAGAGTTCTTTTGCCCCATGTAACGCATGTGCTCGCAGCCATTTTATCATCAAATGCACACTTCGTTCATGCGAAGTACCCCAAAGTTCGACTTTGTTCTGAACCGAAGTTTTCCTGAAATTCTAAACGAATTCCACTTCGTTAGAATCAATTCGCCCATCTCTATTTATAACATCAGGTATTCCTGCATCCCAATCAGATGAGCTTATAACTGTATTGCAAGAATTGAGAGATGGAAGCAGAAGAGCAAAGAAAAATGCTATAAATTACATTAAACAGTTAATTTTGACTAATTGTAAACAAGAAGATCATGAAACCATTGAAGATTTTTTTTCTCCATATTAGATGAGAAGGGCAGATATCTTCGATACGATACTGCTTCCTTAATAAAATGCATGTCATTTGTAAAATTCAGCAACGATAGCCCCATCCTTAGGAATTTAGGAAGACAAGATATGAAAAGTTGTGAAAGCACTGAGTCTCGCTATAATAAATAATATGAATGAGCGCGACCTCCTCCATCTGCGCAGTTGTAACGTGACTAAGAAAATAATTAAACCCATACACAAAAATGGCCACAGAAAAAGATAACGATTTTTAGAAATAAATGTTTTAACAACACGCACATATATTTCAGGACTGCATGACCCTCTGCAAAAAGACATCTCATTCTTCCCTGATCTTCCCCCTATGCTTAGAGAAGTTAACAATGCTAGCTGCAGTCTCCAGACACCTTAAACAATTAATTGAAAAAAAAAAAAGTTTGATATAATACGCTATAAAATGATTCTCTGTGCTTAAGTAGAAAACACGGGGTGAGGAGGAGGTTGAGCACCCTTGGTTTTAAGGTTTTAGAACAAAGGGTTTATAAAGTTATATCTGGGAAAAAAAAAAACACATGAACGTGATTTAATAAAGCATTACAAAACTTTTCATAGCATTGAGATTAGCATTAGGCATTAACATTAGACACGCATTATTGCTCATATGTTTTGGGTATTTTTATTGTTTTTTGTTTTCATTTTTCTTTGGTAAATGTTTACAAAGACCCTTTTTAAACCATTCCCATTTAGCAACTGTTTGAAAATGCAAATACCCGACTATAAGGACCTTTGTAAAAAATAATACCAGGGGTTTTAATTTTAAAGGGCCCCAATATTTAAAAACATTGTTGTTGATGATGTATAGAAACATAAAAGATATTGAGCCGATACCATTGGAATGTGGGCCTCTGCTGTCTGGTTGAAATTCTAAAAGGGGGGTTTAGTGATAGGGAGATGCCTCAAGGCCAAAGAATAAAGGGTTAAATGATTTGACTAGTTTTATAGTCTTGAAAGAAAGTGTTTGCAATTCTCAACAAGACATCAGAGAAATTCATTATTCAGCCAAAATGACCTAATCTCCTTTTGGTCACTGAATACAACTAGTACATATAGTTTACTAGTTTGGCAGTTTAGATAAATTGTTTTAATATGTCAGTACTTAATTTCTTGTGTTCCTAATACTATAAAACTCTTCCAGTTTGATGTCACTCTTGCTAGTTAATAACCAAAACAAATAAAAAAAAGACCCCCTCAGGGGAAACCCCTTTCTTTATTCAAAAGAACATAAAAATTATAAAGGTCAACCTCCCAAATCAGAAGTTTCATTATTGAAGAAGTTTGTTTATTAAAGGTAAACCAATAGACAGAGAGACAGAGGTGTAGTCTGTGTTACATGCATTAGTTACTTTGGTCTTTGTTTTTACCGTATAAGTTAAGGCGTAAACCAAGATTCCGCAATTTAAATAAAAATTTCATTTAAACCCCCTTAAATATTGTTCATTCCCAAAATTCGACCTGAAAAGAGCTCATTTCAGAGATCTTTTTGGAGAAGATGTTCATTTTAATAATAAAGGAGAAAGTCCCCCGCTATGATTTTAAATGAATTAAATTAGTCGGATTTGGGATACCCACCTTAAGCTGCATTGGACATTTTGACACATTTTCTCCAGAAGGAAAGCAGCTGGTTTTCAATAACATTCAAATATTCTGGAAGTATTTAGAAAAAAAGATATTTTTTTTAAAATTACATAAGCAATGAATATCTACTATGTTCTTTTAATACTATTTTCTCATAAAGTTGCAGCTCGATCTCCTTATCAGTTATAAGTATGAAGGCACATGCTCCAGTGACAAGAGGAATTGTAACACTACTTATATAGTTACATTACTTTTATATTGCCCTTTAAATGTACAAAAATTAATCAACATCTCGTCATGTCTTTCTCAAGCTTGTAAGTTTTAAATTTTCCCTTTTAATTTTTCCCTGAGACAACGTTTGTGTCATCTTTGTATGGCTCCTTTTGGAAACATGCTTCTGTTAATGGTGCCCAGAACTGGACTTCATATTCCATAAAGACTCCACAAATGCTTGTAAAAAATTTTAAAATAATCATTGTCCAGAATGTCCCTGGCTTTTAATTAAAGACTGTATTCTGCGGGATTTAAGCAATGATTGACATTATGCTGTAATATACAGTAGTCTATGAGATACAAATACACCCAGATTCTTTACAACACATTTTCCTAGTTTTTTTTCCCCCTAAACATTATCGCAGTGAATAGGAAGGTTAAAAAAATATGTATCTGACTTTAGGATCTGTGAAGGTGCCATGTATGGCAATAGCCAAAATTTGAGAAAATGTATCCCCTGCCCTTCCAGTCATTCCAACTTTTTTATGTTTGATTAAGAAGTTTAGGGGTCCCACATTAACTAAATATTCTCAAGGGTTGAAAAGATGTGGTTGATTGTTAACATGGGTTAGTACTCATCCTAAATAAATAGATGCACCAATCGCAATGTCGAAAGATTCTAATAATTAAACAATGTTGTCATACTGATATAAAGGGTAAAACAGTCAAACAAATTTGTACCATCAGCAATTTATAACCGGGGAACAGGGGTTGGTCAAATGAGTAGATGGAATGGCGATTTTCATGCAGAGCAATTTAGATTGTGCAGCTTGAAATATGTGTGTGTGTAACAAAAAACATAGTTAGGGGGAGAGTGTAAAGCAAGCACCATTTATTTTATTCTCAAAAATCTTTATCTTTTTTGCTGATTATTATTATTACATTAGAACTGGATTTTTGTTTTTATCTTTTTTGCTGCTGATTATTATTATTATTATTATTATAACGTTATACTGGATTTAGCTTGCCTGATTTAACATTTGACACAGAAAACAGGTCCCTCTCTCTTCCACATTCATATTGGAGGGGCTGTGATGAATCTGCGCCCTACAGGCCCTGGTGTATGACATATTTCATGCGTGCATTGTGGTTTGACTTTTTTTTTTCTTCTACGCATTTTTTTGTATCAATTTAATCTTGTTTTATCACTTTTATAATTTACCATGATAGCCTGGCGTCTGTACAGTTATATAGCACATAGAAATTGAGCATGAAAATAGCCATTGTAGAAGAATAGATTATACTTCACACCGTCATCAATGTGCATGTAATAGAAATATCTCATATCATGTAATATCGTGTTATAGAAATATCTCATATTATGTAATATCATGTAATAGAAATATCTCATTTACCATCTTTGGGGGACACTGTGCGGGTTCCTATCCCTGACGCTGACAAGGGGGGGCGGTGATCCATAAAATCTGTTTGCGGTTGTTATAGATGCAACAGAAGACGGTTTTTACTGACTTAGGACGGTGAGAGGAATTTTGAACTAACTCTATGCTAGATCACAATTCAGTGTTTGTCAAACGGACTTGCTGAAGGTTGATGACTTTCCTGACCACAAAATACCTCTTTGATGTATTGCTATTGCTCAGTCCACAGGTAGTGGCCAAGGATTTTTGAGGTGTATGTGCCAGACAAAGTGCCAAAATAACAAATGCCATTGCGTGAAAAAGAAAATTAAGTGCAATTCAAAATGCCATTCTAGTCTTCCGTGCTGCAAAAAATAGTAAGTTATGACACTTGTGATTCTTTTGTTCTCCCTGTAAAAATATCCTATCCTGTGGTGATTTTGTAGTTTTCTGGTGTACTTTGAGCCAAAAAGAATGTATGAACAGTCGCATTCCAAACTTTGGCACGATAAGTCCCTTTGTAATGCGCTAAAGACACTTTTTAGTGCGACAAAGTTTAGTGGTGTTCTGGGGGTGTCGCACCACATTCATAGAAGTAGACAAATTTATGATTTGACGCCAAACCTAAGAGCAGAACAGTTAGAACAGCCAGACCAGGGTAAAGGTGGTGTCTGAGCCAGACTTTTGGTATTGGCACTACACTGCGCCTGTATGTATGACCTGCAGAAGAACAGCCAGACCAGGGTAAAGGTGGTGCCTGAGCCAGACTTGTGGTATTGGCTCTACACTGCCCTGTATGTATGACCTGCAGAAGAACAGCCAGACCAGTGTGAAGGTGGTGCCTGAGCCAGACTTGTGGTATTGGCTCTATACTGCCCTGTATGTATGACCTGTAGAAGAACAGCCCGACCAGGCTAAAGGTGGTGCCTGGGCCAGACGTGAGGGATTGGCTCTACACTACGCCTGTATGTATGACCTGCAGTAGAACAGCCAGACCAGGGTAAAGATGGTGACTGAGCCAGACTTGTGGTATTGGCTCTACACTGCGCCTATATGTATGACCTCAGAAGAACAGCCAGACCAGGGTAAAGGTGGTGCCTGAGCCAAACTTGTCGTATTGGCTCTATACTGTGCCTGTATGTATGACCTGCAGAAGAACAGGTTCATTCATTCTGGTGCATTCCTCACTGCCTTAAAGTTTTTTAGAACTGGCCTGTCAACGCCAATGTTCATACATGTCACCCAGTGTTACTACATACCTTTCCAATCTGGATATTTCACACCTGGCCTAAAATTTAGTTGTCTAGGTGTTGTTTAGAATGCCTGGTTTTCACACCTTAATATATATATCTCTGTAAATGTACATGTGAGTTTAGTCTAGAACTCACTTTTTTCCATATAGAAACCTATGGGGAAAAAAGTGAGTTTTAGACCAAAACCGTTTCATACATGTTGGACCTATCTCTGTAAATGTACATATATGTACATGTGGCCCATAGTCTTTTAGTCCTTCAGGATACTTAAATACCCACATGCAATGCAATGCACCCCCTCTCCCAATCTAAACTGCTGGCTGTAAAATAACCTTGGTGCTTTATCAGAAGCTGTGCAGGTTGATTAACTCCACAATAGCCATCTAAAAAGGTAGCTTAACAGCTCGATACAGTGGAAGCACAAAATATCCACAATCTTCTTTCTTTCTCTTGTGACTGTTTAGCCTCTTCCCGACATTGGACATACTGGTACATCCTAACAGGAAGTTCCTTACCACAAATGGACGCACCGGTATATTACTGATGGCTCCATGCCACATCACCGGTGATTAACCCCTTAGCTGTGGCGATCTATCGCAATTGCCGCAGCTAAAGTAAAGACAGAAGGAGGGAGCTCCTTCTGTCTCCCCTCGCAGAAGCTGTGGCACAATCACCGTATGTGTCTGATTAGCTGACAGCCTGGAAGCTTTCCAATAGCTTCCGTTCTGTCTGTGATGTCACCATTAGAGATGGGCGAATCGATTCTAACGAAGTGGAATTCGTTTAGAATTTCAGGAAAACTTCGATTCTGAACGAAGTCGAAGTTTGGGGAGACTCGCGGGAACGAAGCGTTTTTTTAATTGATAAAATGGCTGCGAGCACATGGCGTTACATGGGGCAAAGAACTCTGGGCGGAAGAAAGGCGTTTAAACCAAATGACATGTGCAGAGATGAAGCCAATCAGAGACGGCGGGTTCTGTGACGTCACCCGCACATATAATTCTGGACGCCAGTCTTTCCTACACGCTTTCACTGTGTGTGTGGGGAAGTGATGTGAGTCCCCATACTAAAGACTAACTTTGATACAGCGATTTTTTTTTTGGGGGGGGGGGGTTTACAGCTTGTTCAGAGACTGTTCTAAAACGTTCAAATTTTTTGATTTTGGTGGTTTGGAAATTAAAAGTCCCCGGTGTGCCCAATTCAGCTGCATGTAACTTTAAATTTTATTGCTCGTTCTTGAGAAATTTGAATATCCAACGGTTATCAAGCCTGTTGTTGTTTTTGGATTAGTTAAGAAACAGCGTTTTTACAACCCAAAAATACCACTTAATTTTTGGCTCCCCATTTTCTTTTGCGCTTTTTGATCCGGGGGTTAATTAAGCGGTTTTTTTTGCTGTTGTGGTCACAAAAAGAAAGGGGTTTTTTTCAAATCCCAAAAGAAGAAATTTTGGTGTACATAATTCATATCCAAAGGTTTAAAATTAAGCGTTTTTTTCTGCTGTTGTGCTCCGTAAAATACACGCCGTTTTAACACGCTACAAAGTGGAAATTTTTTTGGCAGCACATTTCTTTTGCGCAGTTTACTCCAAGGGTTAACTAATATTTTTCTGCAGTTGTAGTCAGTAAAAAAAACGTTGTTTTTCAACCCAAAGAAAAAATTTTTTCCGTAGCATAATTCTATCCGGGGTTTAAATTTAACCTTTTGTGCTTTTATATTTAGTAAAATACAAAGTGTTTTTAAAAGGACATACAAGTAAATTTTTCCTGGGCCATTTTTGGGCGAATTTAATCCAAAGGGGTTTCCCAAGCCCGTTAAATGGGGTTTTTTTGGCGTCAAATACAGTGTGTGTTTTTTATCTATACGATATCTTTTTTAAACATGTCTGTACATTTTAGAACAAACAGTATTCAGAAAGGAGGTGTCAGGGTCTTCACCCGTGAGTAGGGCACAAACTTTCTGGAGCAGGCCCCGGTCAAAAACAGTAAGGGGAAAGTCGCAGCAGGGGTCTTCGGTGAGGCCGAACTGCCCCTGTCACTAGGGGCCCTGTATTGCCCGCAACCCAAAGGGGTTCTTGATTGGTTGGTTGGTCATCACTTCCCCCCAGAGACATCTGACAACCCCAGCCAAGAGTCGGTGGAACGACAGACAAACCCTTTGTTTGGAGGGCCCCGGGGCGGGGGTGCCCTCACCTTCCCCTTTTAACCCACCACTGTCCCATCCGGGTTCCCTCACCAGAGTCTACTATGTGGGCCCGGGCTTCAACGCCACTATAACAGGGGGGAGGGAAAATTTGAGGATGACAGTCAGCAGCTACTTGCATGAAAAAAAAAGGGGCCAATACCCCTGTTCTTCATAGGGGGCAAAATAAGATGTTTTAGCGTGGGGATGTGAGGTCCGGGGTTTTGGGGGTCAGCCCCTGCAACCCAAAAGACCCCCGTGAGGGGACAGCGTTTTGATGAAACAATAATAATGATATGAGCGACCGCACTTCGGGCCGGGTGAAGCAAGGGGGCTTCTATAGTGGGAGAAGAGGGCGTATTTTTGCGCTCAGGCGCGCCCCGGCATAAATGGGTTTGGGGCCGTGATCGTCAGGGACGCAGTGTGTTCAGGACCCAAGGGGCCCCAGGGGGTAAAAAAACCCCCATTTGCAGGCCCCAAGAAAGTTGGGGGCACGGGGGCTCCAAAGCACGGGGAGTATCACTCATGCGGAGCTTTGGGGGTAAAATCAGCTACTTGGCGGGTTTTTGGCAGTTTTTGCTAAGACACAGGGAGCCAAAAATAGGGGTTATGTAGAATTGTGGGAAAAAAGGAAGCGTGGCCGGGAGCTAAAATTGGCACCACAGCCCTGCGCAACACATCAGCGTCACCATCCGGTGGCCCGGGGGAACCCTGGCTCGATGTGGTGGTCCATCCTGCCCCCGAGCAGCAGCAGCGGCCCCTGGCAGTTGCCATTGCAGCCATCAAGGGTCCACCCCCCTCTGCAGAAGGGGGCTGTTTTTCCTTTGCCACATTCCCCCGTCCAGACGCTCCCGCTCCTTTTATATGGCGCCCAACCATCCTAAGTGCAGAAGTGACCGTGCTTTCCCGTCCAAGTTTTGGGCTGCTCTGGTGGGCCTTTCACCCTTCAGGAAAATTTAAAGCCTGTGCCAAGCTGGGTGGAGAGTTCCAAGCTTTTAAATTTTTTTTTCCCAAAAAGGGAGTACCAGCCCCTTCCCAAATAGTGAACAGAAAGGGGGGCCAGTCCTTTACTTATGGGTTTTTTCACAAGGTGCATGGCAGCGGGACGTGCGAGCTGTAACTATGGTCAGGGGGCAATACTTTTCCTTTTCGGCCCCCCCTGGGGCGAATGTGTTCCTGCTCAGGCACACCAACAACTTGGAAGGAGACGCGCTTTTCTCCTCCACGGTAAAAATGCTGCCCCCGGCCAATGTCCCCCCCCTCCTCCCCCCACCACCACCATTCGCCCCCACAAGTACTGCTCCCCCCATACCACATTGTAGGGGAAAAGCGGGGGGTCAGCAGTTCTACACCGGCGCCTCGGCGAACGAAGTCACAAAAGGGAGGAACGCTCCGCGTCTCACAAGGAAAAATCGATTGGGGGCTTTCCCCCCCGCCAACGGGCAAAATCGGAACCAAGGGGGAATGGAAATGGGGGAAATGGGGTCCCCCGCGGGACCCAGGGGGGATGGCCGGCGCGCTGCATGGCGCAGGTCAAACTGGTTGTGAAAAGGTCCCGAGTCTTCTTTTGAAGATCTTTAGGATTCTAAAAATGGCCAGGAAATGTGCATGCCTTATCCATTCTACAAAGCCAGCCCCCCCTCCCGAGTTCGCGGCAGAACGGCCTCCCCCCCAAAACACTGATATGCGATGTTTTCCCCCCATTGAATTCCAGCCTGCACATGTTGGACCGATGTATGAACAGAGAAAAACATTAAAAGATTTTTTGATGATCCCGGCGGAAGGAGTACTCCCCGTGTAACTTTGATGTCGCCCGTGGAGCTATGCGGGGGGACACCCGCCGTTTGTGAGGCCATTTAAGGAGGCCATGTTATTTGTCAGTGCCAGGATTTCGGGATGAATAAAGTCATTCCCCCTGTTCTGTCCTGGAACAGATGCTGAAAAATCTGTCTGGGGGGGGCTGAGAGTGGGGGACTACACCCACGGCCAAAAAGAGTCTGGTGGGGACTGAACCCGGGGGAAAGGGGGGGAGGAAAAAAAGACATTGGAAAAGAACATTTCCCCTTGAAAT
>JAODAL010049148.1:0-28402 GCA_025379985.1 Phyllomedusa bahiana
ACCTGCAGTTACTAGAAAAGTTTTGTATCCTATAAGTTTGGCTCCCCAATATCCGGGAAAATATTTCAATAGAAAACTGTTAATAATAAGCTATTGAAATGTCTCACTAAGTCTTGGGGAACTTTATCCAGTATTTTTTTTTAGAGCTTGTCTTTTTTCGCCCCCCGGGGGCCCCCCCTCCTTTCTTCCCCCCCCCGTGACTTTACAGCGGTAGATCCCTTTTTTAAAATTCTTACCTAAACTTTATAAAATCTTCCAATCTCAAATCAACAAAATTGTAAGGATCACGGAAATAGTAGGGTTTCTCTGTAAAAGAAATATAAAAAATTTCGCTGAGCTGTTTGGACACAAGCGGGCGCACGTCCTTTGCTCTGAGAGCTGGGAGACATGGGTGAAAGGAAACGCTGTTTTCTATTTTAAACGAGGTCATGTTTTTTCAGCCAACGCAACCATAAACCCCAGTCAGACGTCGCACACAATGTCACCTGCTCTATTCTGCGTGTTTGTGGCCGCCAAAATTCAGGAAGCGCTAAAAAAGGCGCGATTTTAAAATAGTGATGCAAGTTTTTCAACCAAAAATTATCGCATATCTAAAAAATCCGATCCCCATAAAAACTGTGCCCTTTCAACTTTGTCGATAATATTGTCAACATATTGTTAAAACCCCTTGGTGTATATTGCGCAAAAGAATTGAGCAGCCAAAAATATGAGCTTTTTAGGTGTTACAATGGGTGTATTTTTTCCTACACAAAAAAGAGGAAAACTTGTAAATTCCTTACTTGTGAATTATGCTAAGGAAAAATTTATTTTTTGGCAGTGAAAAAGTGCTTTATTTTGTCAAACCAAAAGCAGCAGAAAAACGCTTAATTAACCCCCGGGTGTAAAATTTCGCAAAAGAATTGAGCAACCAAAAAAACGAGCTTTGTAGGTGTTACAAAGGGGTGTTTTTACGTACACAACAAAAGGGGAAAACTTGTAATTTAAACCCTTTGTTGTGAAATTTTGCTAAGAAAAAAAAGTATTTTTTTTTGGTGAAAAAGACGGTTTATTTTAGTCACACAGTAGCAGAAAAGCTTAATTAACCCCTGGAGTAAATTGGCAAAAGCATTGGCAGCCAAAAATTACAGCTTTGTTTTGGTGTTTTCAATGGCGTGAATTTTCGTACACAACAAGAGGAAAACTTGTAATTTTCTTTCGCTTGTGAATTATGCTACAGAAAAAATGTCTTTTTTGCCGGTGAAAAAGACGTTTTTTTTTTGTCACCACAGAAGCAGAACAACACTTAATTAACCCTTGGATGTAAATTGCGCAAAAGAATTGAGCAGCCAAAAAATACCAGCTTTGTTGCATGTTACAATGGCGTGTATTTTACACTACACAACAAGAGCAAAACTTGTAATTAACCTTCGCTTGTGAATTATGCTACAGGAAAAATGTATTTTTTGCCGGTGAAAAAGACGGTTTATTTTAGTCACCACGCAGCAGAACAACGCTTAATTAACCCCTGGATGTAAATTGCGCAAAAGAATTGAGCAGCCATAAATGAAGTGGTATTTGTATTATAAAAACGCTGTTTCTTTAAATGAATACAACAGGAAGAGGCTTAGATCACCCTTGGATATTCAATGTGCTGTGAGCAGATAGCATTAAAATGTATATGCAGCTGCACTGGACACACACTGGACTTCCAATACCCCACAAAATCAGAAATAGAACGTTAAGAGAAGCAGTCTCTGAGACAAGCTGAGACACCCCCCAAAAATCGCTGTATAAAAATGAGTTCTTTAGTATCAGCTTTCATAAGCAGCCGCGGCAGCACCTTCCATATCAGTACAGTGAGAGCGGTATGAGCTCCCAGCGTCGCTCCCGGACTTATATAGTGCGGTGACGTCACAGAATCCCGCCGGCATCTGATTGGCTTCATCTCTGAAAATTTCATGCAGGCTATGCCCTTCTTACTCCCAGAGTTCTTTGCCCCATGTAACGCCATGTGCTCGCAGCCATTTTATCAATCAAAAGCACACTTCGTTCACGCGAAGTACCCCAAACTTCGACTTCGTTCCGAACTGAAGTTTTCCTGAAATTCTAAATGAATTCCACTTCGTTAGAATCAATTCGCCCATCTCTAATCATCTTATATCAGTGGATATATATATATATATTTTAACATTTGCTTTGTACCTTTGTATTTTGTATTTTTTACAGCACTTGCATTAGTGTTTGTTTTTTTCATTTCTTGTGACCGTAGACCAGTTCACGGTCCCTCAGACCATTGGAGGGCCGGAATATAGTTTTAAAAAAAGTTTTACTTTGTGGGTCGATACAATTACAGTGATACCCAATTTAATATTGGCCCAGCAGGTATATTTAGATTTAGGTGGCCCAGCAGGTATAGGTTAATTTAGGTGGCCCAGCAGGTGTAGGTAGAATTAGGTCCCCCAGCAGACGTAGGTAGAATTAGGCCCCCCAGCAGGTGTAGGTAGAATTGGGTCCCCCAGCAGAAGTAGGTAGAATAAGGTCCCCCAACAGACGTAGGTAGAATTAGGTCCCCCAGCAGACTTAGGTAGAATTAGGCCCCCCAGCAGGTGTAGGTAGAATTAGGTCCCCCAGCAGACATAGGTAGAATTAGGTCCCCCAGCAGACATAGGTAGAATAAGGTCCCCCAGCAGACGTAGGTAGAATTAGGCCCCCAGCAGACTTAGGTAGAATTAGGCCCCCAGCAGACATAGGTAGAATAAGGTCCCCCAGCAGGTGTAGGTAGAATTAGGCCCCCCAGCAGGTGAAGGTAGAATTAGGTCCCCAGCAGACGTAGGTAGAATAAGATCCCCCAGCAGGTGTAGGTAGAATTAGGCCCCCCCAGCAGGTTTAGGTTTGAATTTAGGTCCCAGCAGAAGTAGGTAGAATAAGGTCCCCCAGCAGGTGTAGGTAGAATTAGGCCCCCCAGCAGGTGTAGGTAGAATAAGGCCCCCCAGCAGAAGTAGGTAGAATAAGGTCCCCCAGCAGACATAGGTAGAATTAGGCCCCCAGCAGACGTAGGTAGAATAAGGTCCCCCAGCAGGTGTAGGGAGAATTAGGACCCCAGCAGGGGCAGGGAGAAGTAGGTCCCCAGCAGACGTAGGTAGAATAAGATCCCCCAGCAGGTGTAGGTAGAATTAGGCCCCCCTGCTGGTGTAGGTAGAATTAGGTCCCCAGCAGAAGTAGGTAGAATAAGGTCCCCCAGCAGTTGTAGGTAGAATTAGGCCCCCAGCAGGTGTAGGTAGAATAAGGTCCCCAGCAGGTGTAGGTAGAATTAGGTCCCCAGCAGAAGTAGGTAGAATACGGTCCCCCAGCAGGTTTAGGTAGAATTAGGCCCCCCAGCAGGTGTAAGTAGAATAAGGCCCCCCAGCAGGTGTAGGTAGAAGTAGGTCCCCCTTCAGACATAGGTAGAATTAGGCCCCCAGCAGATGTAGGTAGAATAAGGTCCCCCAGCAGGTGTAGGTAGAATTAGGCCCCCCAGCAGGTGAAGGTAGAATTAGGTCCCCAGCAGAAGTAGGTAGAATAAGATCCCCCAGCAGGTGTAGGTAGAATTAGGCCCCCCCAGCAGGTGTAGGTAGAATTAGGTCCCCAGCAGAAGTAGGTAGAATAAGGTCCCCCAGCAGGTGTAGGTAGAATTAGGCCCCCCAGCAGGTGTAGGTAGAATAAGGTCCCCCAGGAGGTGTAGGTAGAATAAGGCCCCCCACCAGTGTAAGGAGGAATTGGTCCCCCAGCAGGTGTAGGTAGAATTAGGCACCCAGCAGGTGTAGGTAGAATTAGGCCCCCAGCAGGTGTAGGTAGAATTAGGCCCCCAGCAGGTGTAGGTAGAATTAGGCCCCCCCAGCAGGTGTAGGTAGAATAAGGCCCCCCAGCAGGGGCAGGTAGAATTAGGCCCCCAGCAGGTTTAGGTAGAATTAGTAGTAGTCCCCGGCGGGTAGCTGCATCGCTGGGGACTACTGTGGGTGGGGGACACTCTGCAGCGGACGGGAGGTGCTTGAGGGCGGACACTTACAATATATGGGAGGTGTCTGTGAGTGGCGGAGGGCGGACATTCTGCATATACATTGCACAGTGTCCGCCCTCCGCCACTCACAGACACCTCCCATATATTGTAAATGTCCGCCCTCAGTCACCTCCCTTGTGCTGCAGAGTGTCCGCCCCCCGAAGCTGGCCCCTGCTGTCACGTGGCTCGCAATGGCTTTCATATTACCTGTGACCGCCCACGGCACCTCCCATCATATGGGAGGTGCTGTGGCCGGTGACAAGTGATGTGAGGCAGCGCGACAGCAGGGGCCAGCTTATAGAGAACGCACCAGTGACTCGGAGCCAGTGCTGCAGGTGGCAGTGGGCCGGATAAAAATCCTCGGCGGGTCGATACAATTACAGTGATACCCAATTTAATATTGGCCCAGCAGGTATATTTAGATTTAGGTGGCCCAGCAGGTATAGGTTAATTTAGGTGGCCCAGCAGGTGTAGGTAGAATTAGGTCCCCCAGCAGACGTAGGTAGAATTAGGCCCCCCAGCAGGTGTAGGTAGAATTAGGTCCCCCAGCAGAAGTAGGTAGAATAAGGTCTCCCAACAGACGTAGGTAGAATAAGGTCCCCCAGTAGACGTAGGTAGAATAAGGCCCCCCAGCAGGTGTAGGTAGAATTAGGTCCCCCAGCAGACATAGGTAGAATTAGGCCCCCAGCAGACATAGGTAGAATAAGGTCCCCCAGCAGACGTAGGTAGAATTAGGCCCCCAGCAGACATAGGTAGAATAAGGTCCCCCAGCAGTCGTAGGTAGAATTAGGCCCCCAGCAGACTTAGGTAGAATTAGGCCCCCAGCAGACGTAGGTAGAATAAGGTCCCCCAGCAGGTGTAGGTAGAATTAGCCCCCCAGCAGGTGCAGGTAGAATTAGGCCCCCAGCAGGTTTAGGTAGAATTAGTAGTAGTCCCCGGCGGGTAGCTGCATCGCTGGGGACTACGGTGGGTGGGGGACACTCTGCAGCGGACGGGAGGTGCTTGAGGGCGGACACTTACAATATATGGGAGGTGTCGCAATGGCTTTCATATTACCTGTCACCGCCCACGGCACCTCCCATCATATGGGAGGTGCTGTGGCCGGTGACAAGTGATGTGAGGCAGCGCGACAGCAGGGGCCAGCTTATAGAGAACGCACCAGTGACTCGGAGCCAGTGCCGCAGGTGGCAGTGGGCCGGATAAAAATCCTCGGCGGGCCGCATGCAGTCCACGGGCCATAGTTTGAGGACCCCTGCCCTAGAACCTTGTGCTGTTGTTTGTGCTGGGTGAGTGTACTATGTTGGACTTGGATTTTTTTGTTTTGTTTCATTGTTTTTTGTTTATTATATATGTTTTATTCATGTGGAATAAATTTATTTTTATTACATTTTTGTGTTGGATTTATTATTTTATTCTTTTTGGTTGTTGTAGTAGTAATACAAGTTTTATGGTTTTTATACATATGTACAAAGATAATCAGATCGATTGATCAATCTAGATATAGATGGATGTGTGTATAAACAAATTAGTTATAGGTACAGTGGGAAAAATAAGTATTTGATACACTGGCAATTTTGCAAGTTTTCCCATTTTGCATAGTTCTCCCAAGTCTGTAATTTTTATTGTAGCTACTGTGAGAGACAGAAAATCACACTGTATTATTTTCAAATAATTAATTTGCATTTTATTGCATATAAGTATTTGTATCAAATAAGTATTTGATACAATAGAAAAACAGAACTTAATATTTGGTACAGAAACCTTTGAAATTACAGAGGTCAGACTTTTATTGTAGTTCTGGACCAAGGTTGCACACACTGCAGGAGGAATTTTACCTCACTCCTCCTCTTTCAAGTTTTGGGAATGTCGCTGGGCTACACTGAGCTTCAGCTTCCTCTGGCAAACAGGTGCCTTAGGAAACAGGTACCCACGCCAGACAGAGACAGCAGGCGGAGGTGGAGCAGGAGTTGGGAGAGGTGGCCCTGGGAAAGGAAGACACGAACGCATCCATGGTCCAAAGCAGGCATTGCACCACGAATCATGACAGTACTCCACCCTTATGTCTTCCCCTCTTTCGAGATTGCTGAAATTTCTGGACAAGGTCAGGAGCATCAAGATTCTCTTCTGGTTCCCAGGACCTTTCTTTGGGCCCAAATCCCTTCGAGTCAACTGTAGAACTTTTTCCGGCGGAATTTTCTGGACCTCGTAGATGTCTCCAGCAACCACCTCAGTAGAAGAAGACTGTTTTTTGAGAGAAGCTGTTGAGGACCAGGAGCTTTAAGAGAAAGATGTTGAAGGAATTCGGGATCTGCATAGATGGAGGCAGACAAAGTTTGTACACAACAGGATTGATAAGTTGGAGGAGTTGGAAAGGTCCCAGAAAGCATGGGCCCAGCATGAGACTGAGAATCTAGAGATGGACCTACTTAGCTGATAGCCACACTATATTACTCAGATGAAAAACCGGAGGAGGTCTACATTTTTTGTTGGCTTGAACTTTAGTCCAAGAAGATGCTTGCTGGAGAGATTGTTAGGTGTCTTGCCAAATAGGACAAATAGCTTGGAATTGGGCACTCACTACTGGGGCTTTGGATGTAAGGGGCAGGGAGAGAGGAGGTCAGGATGTTGCCATAAACAAAGGAGAAGCACCTGCAGAATTGGAATCAAGATGCTTATAAGAAAATTCGTCCCAAGAAAGTAAATCGGTCTAATTATCTTGATGAGACAAAATAAAATGACGTAGATAATTTCGGAGGACTTGATTCACCCTTTCTACTTGCCCATTGGTTTAAGAGTTGCCCTGACAAAGACAGCGCAGAGATGATGCAGCAGAGGATGCACCGCCAGGCTTAGGGTTCCCATCAAAGCATGAAGGCAAAGGCAAGTGCAGAGCTGGACAATCGAGTACAGCTGGATTAGGATCACCACAGGTGGCAGAGCAGGTGCAGCCATGGTGAAGTGTAAGGCTTAATCCTGAAGCATAGCAAGCTCCTGGCAATGACCTTGACAGGCAACTTCAACCGTGAAGTCTTGGCGTTCAAGCAGGGGCACCTTGGTGGGATCCATAGCCAGATACACTATCATGGGGAAAGTAGTGGATCCTCTGGGCCACCACGAGAGATAACACAAAACCACACCAGAGAGCAGGGTCTAAGAAGACCCTCAATTCTTCACCATCATCCTCTGCAAGGAAGGTTGGGCATTGCTGTCGGAGACTCCTAGGTCTCTACCTCTGGCATGGCCACTCGTGCCAAAGGAGTAGGATGACACATAATCAGAGGCAAGGCATAAGCAGGCAAATGTAATCAAATTCCAGGCAATAAGGTCAGGGCAGGCAGCAGGCATACGTAGTCAAAGTCCAGGCATGGGTCAAACACAAGAGAACGCAACAGACACAAACAACTCTCAGGGAAGCACACCAATAACTGGCAGAGTGTGCAGGGGGAAGTAAGGTAATAAAGGGACAGTGCCTGGTGCTCACCAATCAGTCTAAACTGTAAAGAGCCAGCATGTGAGTAATGGGAATGCACGTACCGGAAAAAAACAGTGGAGACAAAGCAGGAGGTAAGTGTCGGGGGCACTAATGAGTCCACAATCCAGAGCAAGTTTAGTTGAAAATCATGTGATGTGCTTTAGTACGTTTTTTCAAAAATAAATATCATTATCTAGTAAGATTTTGTCTATACAATTCAGCTAATTAATATCTCTAACATTTAATTATTTTTAGTATATAAGCAGTGTACTCCAGGCTTTTGTCAATAAAAAGGGAACATGGGGGTCACACTCTGAGAAGACAGTTGCTGTGTTGGAGCCTTGGTCGGTAGAAGTTTCCTGTCTTCTAGGGGGAAACCTACATTCATCAATAAATAGAATCCCGTAATTGGTTAAGCTCTGCACAGTTCAGAGTAATAAAAGGCTCAAACAAAGTTTTGCAATGACACAGCTATTTCATGCTGGAGACAAAGACACTCAGCCAGCACAAAATGGCTGTTGCCCAAATTACATTCATTTGTATTCATCTATCACCCTTACTTTGAAGAAGAAATATTAAAGAGGAAGATGTTTAAAATAATTACTGGTGAGGACCACAGTTTTTCTTCAGCTTTTTGGGGACAATTGAATTCATGGACTGTGTTGCTTTCATTTTGTTGGCACCCAAAGCATGCGAAACCCAAAGACTAATTTGTGAGTGCCGTTGTGCTCTTTTCCTTTGTGTTGTATCAATAAGTAATATGTTAATTTTTTTCCACACTAAGGAAAAATCCATGCTGCATAAACTACAGCAGAGATTCCCATTAAATCTAACAGGACATAATTAGAGGTGGCATTGCGGAAGTTGTGTGAAGTTTGCAATGGAATACTCATAAATTCCCCACTGAAATCCATATGAAAATCCATGAGGTGCAATGGACCTAAAGCTTCAGTTCTTACATCTAAATAAATGCAACAATGCAATTAATGACAAATATCTTAAGAAATCAACACTAACATTTATATATGTGACCCATGTCATCATCAATGCATATATCCCATGGTATATGAATATGCATTAATTTGCATGATCATAGACAGCTATAGTAGGTTAATTTGCATGATCATAGACAGCTATAGTAGGCAACTGGTAATCATTATACTGATATAAAAACATGACTCCCAAACTCCTTCCTGGTTTGTTTACAAAGGCATGGAAAGTAGGATATGGGCAACAGTTTTATTAGTGAAGATGCTTTGTTATATAATTTACACATGTGTAACATTTCTGTTTTAAAGGTTAAGATACACATAGTTGTTTTTATCCAGAAAGAGTGCATGGGTTGTGTCTGGTGTTGAAGCTGGCTCCATTGAAGTGAATAGGACTAAGCTGCAATTCTACAGAAAATTTCTGGACAAGTATGATATTGCTCATGGTAAAAAACAGTCATGTTTAACTAATCTTGAACACTGACAAGCAAAAGGATAACAATGTTTTAAACTATTGACTTTCAGGCTCCATATCTCACAAACCACTACTGCTCTGAACATGAGACAACCATCAGTTTATAGACAATCATTTTGGCTATCTCATGAATAAATTTGACTTACAGCTTTTTAGCATATGCTTAATCCTGCATATTCTTGTCATGTAACCACTGTGTTAATGTTTTGTTCCTGGTGATGAAACAATATTTTTCTTCTTGTTACTACAAATTACAACATGTTCTTACGTTCCCTAATAGCTCAGTGTGTTATTAGGCTGATTCCCTGGTTTGAATCCAGGACCTTCACAGATAAGGTCTCATGACCATATCTTTTCTGGGTCATCAAAAGTTGGAACATCAAGGCTCCATAGAGAAGAAATAGAAGTCTGTGACAGAAACAGTGTAAGTAGTGTGTGTGTGTGTGTGTTGTACCTCACACTCTACACTATTTAATTCATAGCATCTGCATTTAGTTTGAATGTATTATTTCTTTAGTCTTGTAAGCTGAGAGTAATTCTCAGTATTTGTTTGTTTTCTGCATATATGGATACTGCACAGTACTACTTTTCTTGACCTGCATCGTGGGTATAATTCTCAGTACGTAATCTTTTTAAATATTTATGGACATTGCACAGCACCACTTTTCTAGTTCTGTATGCTGAATATTATTCTCAGTACCTGCCCTTATTCTGAATGTATGGACACTGCTAGAGTCAGACAGGGATGCCTAGGGCCCACCAGTGGAATGTCATTCTGGAGTTGATTCTGGAGACGCACCCTGCAGCTCAGGGGCATTACTTGAAGCTCCAACGCCACAGTGCAAAAAGTGAAATATGTCCCCCAGCTACCATGTGCCACTTACAATGCTGGTATCTCCTTATGTGGCAAGAGAGCTTTGGGGCCCCCCCCAGGCTGCAGAGCCTGGTAGCGACTGCTACCTCTGCACCCCCTATAGCTACGCCCATGCTACATCTACTGTAAATGCCTCAAATACTCTGCCTGCTTTTTTCCTGTTTCTTTCTGCCTTTCTGTCTCTCCCACAGATGTATATACAGTTTTAAAGAAATATTAGGTTGACCGTGCTCAGAGACCTACTGCGGGTTTCACCTGTTCACCTGGGGGACAGACCAAGCCTGGACACTGTACAGAACCACATATCGAGTCCTACAGTATGTAACAGATGTAATTCCTGATATCAGATCTTATTCTGAAAGTACTATGTCCACATTGCAGAGCAGAGTTGCCAACTGTCTGTAGATGTGTTGGCAGTACAGTGTTCAAAAACCAGATGTTTCTTTTCTGCTTTCTGGAATGTCCAGCAGAAAGATAAACTGTTTGTTTTATGTTCGCATTGCTAATGCGAAGATTAGAGATGGGCAAATCGATTCTAACGAAGTGGAATTCGTTTAGAATTTCAGGAAAACTTCGGTTCGGAACGAAGTCGAACTTTGGGGTACTTCGGGTGAACGAAGTGTGCTTTTGATTGATAAAATGGCTGCGAGCACATGGCGCTACATGGGGCAAAGCACTCTGGGAGGAAGAAGGGCATAGCCTGCATGACATGTGCAGAGATGAAGCCAATCAGAGACCGGCGGGATTCTGTGACGTCACCGCACTATATAAGTCCGGGCGCGACGCTGGGAGCTCATACCGCTCTCACTGTACTGATCAGGGAAGGTGCTGCCGCGGCTGATAGCTCTTACTGAAGAATTGATTTTTATATAGCGATTTCTGTGGGGTGTCTCAGCTTGTCTCAGAGACTGTTCTCTTAATGTTCTATTTCTAATTTTTTGGGGTATTGGATCTGAAATCCAGTGTGCGTCCACTGCAGCTGCATATACATTCAATATTTAAGTGGGATCTAAGCCAGTTCCTGTTGTATTCATTTAAAGCAGGGGTCCTCAAACTTTTTAAACCGGGGGCCGGTTCACGGTCCCTCAGACCATTGGAGGGCCGGAATATAGTTTAAAAAAAAAAAAATTCTTTGTGGGTCGATACAATTACAGCGATACCCAATTTACATAGTTTATGTTGAAGTGCTTTTTTTAAAAAAAAGGAAAGTGTTTTTATTGTGTAAAACAATATTTACGCATCGCTAACTTCTGATAGCCATAACTTTTTTATTTTTCTGTATACAGAGCTGTGTAAGGACTTTTTTTTGCGGGATGAACTGACGTTTTACTTGGTGTCACATTGGCATTTATATGGCTTTTTGTTCGCTTTTTATTCCATTATTATTTTTTCCGTGCTGAGGGATGAACAAAAAACGCAAATCTGTGATTTTTTTTTTACGGCGTTCACCGTGAAGGTTAAAGAACATGACAGATTTATAGGGCAGGTTGTTACATATGTGGCAATACCACATATGCGTACTTTATTTTTGGATCTTTTTTCGGACGATGGGTATTTGTAAACGGAAAAAGGGCGATGTAGGTGTTTTTATTTTATGTTTCACTTTTTTTTTTTTTTTTTTTTTTTTTACTTTTTCACTTTTCCTCGTAGTGGATTTGCATTGGTATATGCAGCATTGACCACATTTGTTATAGATTCCAGCTCTCCCAGATGACAAGTGTGCTTAGCAATAATCAGGGATGGGTGTCAGGAATAGATCACCGCCAAACTAGAGAAACTTGTCATCTGGGAAAACTGTGTGGAATCTATAACAAATGTGTCCGACATTGGGAGCTCTACTAAGGTCTTCACCCAGCTTTCCCAGGCCCCTGAAAAGCTAAGCAAGAAACAGGGACTGGGAAAGCACATTACAATCCATAATAATTATAGGGCTTCTAAAAAACTGGTCACCTCTGTCCGACCAGGTTGGCTCCTGTCTCATGGCTGTCCTGACTCGGTGGGGAAACCGGGGGGAGCTCCTGCCCTGGCACTCCTGGGGAGAGGGGCTCCTGCCCTGGCACTCCTGGGGAGAGGGGCTCCTGCCCTGGCACTCCTGGGGAGGGGGGCTCCTGCCCTGGCACTCCTGGGGCTGGGAGGCTCCTGCCATGGCCCTCCTGGGGCAGGGGGGATCCTGCCCTGGCACTCCTGGGGCTGGAGGGCTTCTGCCCTGGCACTCCTGGGGCTGGGGGGCTTCTGCCCTGACACTCCTGGGGCTGGGGGGCTTCTGCCCTAGCACTCCTGGGGAGAGGGGCTCCTGCCCTGGCACTCCTGGGGCTGGGGGCTTCTGCCCTGGATCTCCTGGGGAGGGGGGCTCCTGCCCTGGCACTCCTGGGGCTGGGGAGCGTCGGCCCTGGCACTCCTGGGGCTGGAGGGCTTCTGCCCTGGCACTCCTGGAGCTGAGGGGCTTCTGCCCTGGCACTCCTGGGGCTGGGCGGCTCCTGCCATGACACTCCTGGGGCTGGGGGGCTCCTGCCATGACACTCCTGGAACGGGAACGCTGAGGACTGACGTTGCATCCTGTGTCAGACCTCAGGGAGTCAGCCTCAGTGACGTGAGTGCGGACTGTGTGTGGGAGGGGGAGAGGGGTAGGCGGGCACTCTGCAAAGGACGGGAGGTGCCTGAGTGACGGAGGGCAAACACTCCACCCACTCACTCATTCACAGGTACCTCACATATATTGTAAGTGTCCACCCTCCGTCACTCAGGCACCTCCCGTCCTCTTTAGAGTGCCCGCCCCCACCCCATTCCACCTAAGCTGGCCCCTGCCGTTGCGCTGCTCTTGGTGGCCCTCACGTCACCCATCACTGCCCACGGGAACCTCCCGCTGCCGCCACCCCCGATACCTTACTGCACAGCACACCTACATTGGCGGTGGATGGCAGCAGCGGGCCGGATAAAAGTCATCGGCGGGCCGCATGCGGCCCGCGGGCTGTAGTTTGAGGACCCCTGATTTAAAGAAACAGCGTTTTTACAATACAAATACCACTTCATTTTTGGCTGCTCAATTCTATTGCGCAATTTACATCCAGGGGTTAATTAAGCGTTGTTTTGCTGGTGTGCTGACCCCAAGAAACCGTCTTTTTCAACGCCAAAATATATAAATTTTTCCTGTAGCCTAATTCACAAGCAAAGGTTAATTACAACTGTATCTCTTGTTGTGTGGCGTAGAAAACACGCAATTGTAACACGCTACAAAGCTACTAGTTTGTGCGGCTCAATTCTTTGGCGCAATTTACATCCAGGGGTTAGAAACCGTCTTTTTCAACGCCAAAATATATAAAATTTTCCTGTAGCCTATTCAGCCCGAAGGTTAATTAAGCCTGTTTGTGCTTTTACATTTATAAAACACACGGTTTTTTTAAACGAACAAAAAAAAGTAAATTTTTCCGGGCCCATTTGTGGAGCACAATTTATATCCAAGGGTTACCCAAGCTGTTCGGGTTCTTTTGGAGTCAAAAAAAGGGTGTATATTTTTCTATACAATACATCATAAACAGTGTCTGTACATTTTAGAAAAAACAGCATGTCGAAAAGGAGGTGGAGGTCTGCACCTGCGGTTGCGTGGCAAAAACATTGCTGGAACACCCCGGTGCAGCCAGCAAGGGGACGTCGCAGCAGGGGTCCCCGGGTAAGCCAAACTCCCCGCTGTATCAGGGGGCCTTGTTGTTCGAAAACCAAGGGTTCTTGATTGGTTGACTGGTCTCTTTCCCCCCAGAGAATCTGACAACCCCCCAAGGTCTTGGGGAACCTCAACACAACCATTAGTTGGGAGGGCCCCCGGGAGCGGGTCAGGGGCCCCCTCCCCTGTCTCAGCCCCCTTGCCCATGGTTTCCCCTCAGCCAGAGATTACTATGGGTGGGCTAGCCCCATATATACGAGGTGAAAAATTTTGGGAGGGAGAAAAGTCAGCAGTACTTGGAAGCGAAGAAAGGGGGCCCCATATCCCCCTGCTTTTGCAGTAGGGCAAAGTTGTTGGAGAGGATGGAGGTTCGGGTTGTGAGGGGTCAGCCTCGGCATCCCCAAGACCGGTGAGAGGACGCAGTGACGATGAAAACAAATAGATATGATGAGCCCCCGAATTTGGAAACCCGGGGTGAGGCAAGGGTTTCTCATCTAGGAAAAAGGGGGCGTGCTTGGCGTAGAGCGGGGCCCCAGAAAGGGGCGTGTGGCCGTTGGTCAGCAGGTGCAGAGTGTGGGTTTGGGACCAAGGGGCCCACGGGGAAAAAAACCCTTGCAGGTCCAAGAAAGTAGCAGAAAGGGGTCACGAGGCAGCGGCGGCAGTAGTCACCAGTGCGGACGTTTTGGCGGTAAATCCGATATCGGCGGTGGTGGCATTTTTTTGCAAAGACACCAAAGGACCCGATATGGGGTATATTAAAATCTGTGGGCAGAAAGTGAAGGTGGCCAGGGGACTAATTTTTGGCCCCCGGGCCCCTGCGTCAACCATGCGCTCACCACCCGGTGGCTGGGAGAAAAACTTGGCCAGTGTGGTGGTCCATCCGCCGCCGCAGCAACAGCAGCAGAGCAGCGCCCAGTGGCACGCATGCCATTGCAGCCATAAGGTCCCCCACCTCTGCAGAAGGGAGCTGTTTCTTTTAAATCACCCCCCGGTCCAGATGTCCTGCCCTCGAAACTCATGGCGCCAGATCGTTCAGCGAGGCGTTGAAAGAGACAACAGTATGGCCAACCACCCAAAGGTGCGCAGCTGACCGTGCCCCTGTCCAAGTTGTTGGTATGCAGTCCCTCCCTTTCCAAATGGTGGATCTGACCTTTCGGGAAAAATAAGGGTAGTGCCGAGCCGGAGGAGAGTTCAACCCGAAATTTTTTTTCCCAAAAGGGCAGTACCAGCACTTCATAAATATGTAGAACAGAAGGGGGTCAGCCCTTTTGAGTTATGGGTTTGTTCCGGTGCAGGCAGTGCGGCTTGGAGCTGAAAACTACGGTCAGGGGCCACCCATGTCCTTAGGCCCCACTGGGTGAATATGCTTCCACCCAGGCACCCACCAAAAACTTGGAAGGAGGAGCCTCTTTCCCTCCCGTTGTCAAATGCTGCCCCTGCGCCAATGTCTGCCTCCTCCTCCTCACCCCACCACACATCTCAGCCCCCACAGTACGCCCCCATCATCCCCAAATGTGTAGGACAGCGTGGTCACGCTCTACCCCTGGCTTGCCTCGGGCGAACGAAAGTCAAGGGAAAGGGGAACTGCCCGGGGTCATGCAGCAAGAAATCGATGTTGGTTTTCCCCCGCGCCAACTGCAATGGGAAACCCATGGTGAGGACAATGGGAGGAACATGGTGCCCGCGCGAAACCCGAGGGGATGGTCCATCGCCCTGGGGGCCCAGTTTTAAATTGGTTTAAAAAGGTTCCTAAAGTTTTCCACCGTCTTCAGAACATTGAAAATGGCCAGGAAACTGGCTCACTTTATCCATTGTATAAACCCAGGAACGCCCTCCCGAGTTGCGCGGCAGAACGGCCCCCCCCAAACACACTTGATAGCGATTTTCCACCCGTGGAATTCCACCCTGCACATGTTGGATAGGGACTGTATAACAAGAAAAGGGCCCTTTTAAAATTTTTTTTTGATCCTGGCAACAGAAGTACTCCCCCCGTGTAACTTTTATGTAGCCAGTGGCACTCAGCTGAACTGCCGTTTGTTGAGGATTCAAGGAGGGGACGTTATTTGTCAGTGCCAGACTACGGGGTGAATAATATCA
This sequence comes from Phyllomedusa bahiana, assembly GCA_025379985.1. NCBI lineage: Eukaryota > Metazoa > Chordata > Amphibia > Anura > Hylidae > Phyllomedusa > Phyllomedusa bahiana. The sequence continues at coordinate 15,581 of JAODAL010049148.1, forward strand.
TTCCCCTGCTTTATGTCCTGGACAGTCTGAAAAATCTGTTGGGCAGGGGATGGAGAGTGGCGACTACATCTGTGGCCCCTGAGGGCCGGGGGGGACTGAAATGGAGGGGGGGGAGGCATTGGGCAGAAGCATTTTTGGGGAAATGAGTGGATTTTTACCCAGGTGACAAGAGTGGGGGAGCGGAGAGTGGAGGAGGTGGTGGAGATGGGAAAAACGGGCAGATGACCCCCAAGCCCGTGGCAGTATACGTGGAAATGGAGGCAGGGAGCCCCCGGGGTACTTGTGCGATGGCCCCAGGTTATTTCCTGGCTATGCAGCTGAATATCGATCCCGGGAGGATGACTTCTGGCTCTCCACCCTATTGGACCCTCGCTACGGTCCAAAATGGGAGCCTTTTTCCCCGCTATTGAGAGGGAAGGGCAAAAACAAAAAAATTAGGGGGGAAAACCTCCGTAATCAGTTGGCTGCTGCCTATGTCGTCATGTCCCTCCTCTGACAGGTTGACCCGGGGGGTTCCTAGCGCTAAGTACTACTTTCCGCGGCTGGGGGGAAGGGGGGGGGGGTAGGTGCGTACCCCTCTTCAGTAGTAAATAAGTCTGGAGTCATGTTTAGCATTCCTTCCCGCCTAGTGAGGGGGGCAGTCGCCACAGCAGCGCGCAGGACTGGGGCAGTCCCTTTAACCAACAGGGGTTTTGGGGCCCACTTGACAGCACTCTGCCACTCAGTTTGAAGATCCGCTGGACTATGGGGAGGCCAAATGGTGTGTGGCCCCAACTTGCCGAGTTTGCAGGGAAAGGGGGAAAAACGCTCCCGGAGTGTGTGGATCAGAAGGGGGGGGTGTTCAGTGCGGCGGGGGCCATCGTTACCCCAAGGAGATCCCCCCTTTTCCCCGGGAAATGTGGAAGACGACCTTTGTCAAGATGAATCAGGCTGGATCGGCCAGGATTTCCCCACACCAAAGCCTTGGCGCAGTCTGGGTTTTTAAAATACCTCCCCAGCCCTATTTGACCCCCCACCCCCCCTGTGCACATATCTCTGCCGTTTCTCCATCTGCCCCACCACCTCTTTTCCAGGGAATGGGATTTCCACCCACCCCCAACACTCTTCATTGTGCCCTCTATGACCTCATGCTCGCTGCTTTGCTGTTGCCGTGACATTCACACTGTGTCATTGTGCCACGTCTGACCTCATGCTGCTGCTGTGGGTGGCCATGTCCCCCACACTGTGTCTTGTGCCACTGCCTGACCTCATGCTCTGCCGCCCGACCTCCGCTCTCAGTCATTGTGCCACTCTGTGGCTTCCTCCTGTTTTGCCACCTCCAGAAAGTCATTGTGCCACTGCCTGATCCGCTGCTGCTGTCTGACCTCCACACTGTGTGATTTTGCCTCTGTGGCCTAATACTTTTGCCGCCTCCAGAATGTCATTCTGCCCTGCCGATTCATACTGCTGCCGCCGTGACTTCCCACTGTTGATTGTGCCACTCTGTGGCCTAATACGTTTTGGCCTCCAAATGTCATTGTGCCCTGCCCCGATTTCATACTGGCCCCCCTGATCCACATGTGTATTGTGCCCAAATTTTGGGGCCCAATACTGTTTTGCCCCCCTCCCGAATGGTCATTGTGACACAGCCGGATCTCATGCAGCTGCTGTCGTGACCTCCACACTGTATCATTGATTCACACTGTGGCCTAATACTGTTTATGCCGCCTCCAGAATGTCATTGATGCCCTGCCTGACCTCAACTGCTACCGCCGTACCTCCGCTCGCATCATTGTGCCACGTTCTGTGCTTCCTCGTGTTTTGCCACCTCAGAATGTCATTTTTGCCACTGCCTGACTCAAACTGCTACCGCCTTGACCTCCTCTCAGTCATTGGTGCCACTCTGTGTCCTTCCCCTGTTTTGCCGCCTCCAGAATGTCATTGTGCCACTGCCTGACCTCATCCTGCTGTGGCTGCCGCCGTCACCTCCACACTCTGTCACTATTGATTGCCACCAGAGCTCTCAGCTTGTTTTTTCAGCTTTTGCTGGCATTACTTTAGCAGGCTACGCACCTACAATCCCGCTTGAGTTTTTTTATGGTCAGTTTTGCCCTCTTAAGTGCCCAGAGAATATTTTAGTGAAGCGATTCTTAAACGCGGCAGTCATGTGCGGTCATACTAAAACACACATTGTATTAAGACCAAACAAGCACCCCTGCATATTTAAGCATGGCACAACGTTCAACAGCACCTGCAGGCCTGTGCAGCCTTGGAAATACTGCTTTTTAACGCGATTCATGATGAAGTAATCCGGAACGAAAAAAACGAATTTTGTCGGAAAATTCGGCGAAGTGACCAAATCGAATTTTTGAGAAATTCGCCCATCTCTAGCGAAGATACATTTTATACAAATGGTGTGCTTAGCCTTTTCTGCTACCAAGAGAATTAAAGGGGGGGGGGGGGCGTCTGAATAATAAGGAGTCACAAGGAGTTAGAAAAAAAAAATACTTAACTTTAATATCCACCATGAGTGCGGCATTGAAGTGCCCATCATTCCCACTAGACACTGTTTACATATTAGAAGCAGTAAAGCAAATCACCACTGCTTCAGTCCAAACAGAGCAATGGCACTGCAGTCAGATTCTTTTTTTAACTGCTAGACAACCTCTTTTATTTGTTGACCTTTGTAATTCAAGAGCATTTTATTGAGGGAACTAAGTGTGAAGAGGGTCGCTAAAAAGGGGTAGAGCATACTTTGTTTACAACCTTCTATTAGTCCCCGGAGTCGATTGCTAAGGTCATATCAATAGACTTTAGGCCTTAACAACCGGCTTAACAACCGACTGGAGTCCGCGGAGACGATTGCTAACTCTTATCAACTGACTTGTCTTGAGGCCTTAACAACCGGCTTAACGACTTTAGCGTCTTCACAACGAGCAGTAAATTAATGTGATCCTCCTACCAGTGAATGTAAATGGGACCCCAGTAAAGTATATACGTCCCCCAGTAGGTGGTTATATTCTTTATAAATCTCCCAGTAGGGTAGGTGTGTCGTTTATATGTCCCCCGGCAAGTATAAAGGCAGGTTAATGATCCCCAGCAGATATTGGGCAGTTATGGGTCCCCTAGCAGTAAACTGGAGCAGGTTTATGGATTCCCCCAGTAGGTATATAGTCAGGTTAGGTCCCCAGCAGGTAATAGGCAATGTTTAGGTCCCCCACAGGTATATATTGCAGTTTAGGTCCCCCAGCAGGTATATATGCAGGTTTAGGCCCCCCCAGCAGTATATGGACAGGTTATGGAATCCCCCAGCAGGTATATTGGCAGGTTATGGTTCCCCCGCAGGTAAATAGGCAGGTTATGATACCCCAGTGTATAATAGTGCGAGAATTAGGTCCCCCACAGGTATATAGATAGCTTAAAGGCCCACAGCACGTGTATATATAGTAGCTTATAGCCTCACAGCACATATGATAAGATTTAAGCTCCTCCCTGCACGTAATAATAGATAATAGCCCCCCTGCACATATAAAAGTAGATAATAGCCCCCTACCCTGCACATATGACAGTAATAATAGCTCCCCTCCTGCACATAATTACAGTAGATAATAGCATCCACTCCCTGCACATATAACAGAAAGATAATACATCCCTCCCTGCACATATAAAGTAGAAATAGCCCTCCCTCACTGCACATATAACAGTAGATAATAGCATCCCTCCCTGCACATAAAAACATTAGGTAAAAGCCCCTCCCCCTGCACATATAAACAGTAATAAAAGCCCCCCTCCCTGCACATCTAACAGTAGATAATAGCCCCCACTCCTTGCACATATAACAGTAGATAATAGCCTTCCCCTCCCTGCAACATATACAGTAATATAGCCCCCACCCTGCAACTATAACAGTTATAATAGCCCACCCTCCCCTGCACATATAACAGTAGACAATAGCCCCCCTCCCTGCACATCTTACATAATAATACCCCCTCCCTGCACATATACAGTAGATAATAGCCCCACTCGCTGCACATATGACAGTTAAGATAAAAGCCCCTCCCTGCACATAATCAGTAGATAATAGCATCCCTCCCTGCACATATTACAGGAGATAATACATCGCCCTCCTGACATATTACATGAGATAATAAGCATCCCTCCCTGCACATATGCCCGTAGATGAATAGCCCCCTCCCCGCACATATACAGTAGATAATACCCCCTCACTCAGATTACAGTATATTGATAGCCAACCCCTGCACATATGACAGTAGAAATAGCATCCCTCCCTGGCACATATGACAGTAGATAATAGCATCCTTCCCTGCACAATATAACATAGATAATAGCCCGCCTCCCTGACATATGACAGTAGATAATAGCCTCATCCCTGCACATATAACAGTAGATAATTAGCATCCCTCCCATCACATATGACTTTATAATAGCCCCTCCCTGCACATATGACAGTAGATAATAGCCCCCCTCCCTGCACATATGACAGTAATAGCCCCCCTCCCTGCACATATGACTTAATAAATCCCTCCCTGCACATATAACAGTAGATAATAGCCCCTCCCAGCACATAAAACAGTAGATAAAAGCCCGCAAGCATGAATAGAGCTATAAAAAGTAATAACCAGACAGCAGCTCCACCTGAACTCGCTCCCAGCCGCTCTCGCTGTCCCGTCTTTTTCTTCGCGGCGTGGACGTCCCTAGGTCGCTCGGGCAGCGTGATGACGCGCACGCCGCCTGGGTTGCACTCGGCCGCGCACAGAGCCTCATCCGCCTGTGGCTCCCTATTACACTGCGTATCTCTCTCTCCGCCAAAGCATCTAATGATGTTGCGTCCGCGGAACGCACATACAGATTAGACCCGCAACAGCGCCGTCGCTCCAAGGCCTAAGCATAGCTAAGCGACTGGTAACGGCTTATAGACCTAACGTTCTGGCAGCGGCGGCGGATAGCCGCGGCGCGGACTACCTTCTATATGCATCTGGTTTGGGTCTGCATTTTGAGTCTATAAGTTTACGTGTATGTGTTATTGGGTCTCTCATTGTTAGATGTACATATTCTAGAGACTGCATTTTTTAGTATTATTAATCTAATCTTGCAATTAAAGAAGTGGTTTGGGGTCTTTTTTAAAAGGTCTTTAATTAATTGTAGGTTCCTGGGATGTCAACTATTACAGTTAAAGCCCCATGCCTGAAAAGTAGTTAATGTTTTTTGCCTCCTTGCGTTCAACAGTTGTAAACTTTTTTATTTTTTCAATGACGCAGTTGTAATGATGCTTGATTTTTAATTCAAAACAAAGTTGTACTTTACGGGGAATAGTTTTAAGTTCACTTATAAATAATGCAGAATATTTTAAATGTTATACTTTTCTTTGTTTTTATACATATTTTTTACACCATCTTACATTCACACTTAATAAAATGTTAGATATAATTTTTACAGGTTATTACGGTCGTGTGGATTACTAATATGTGTAGGATTTTTGTGTGTGTAATGTATTCACAATTATTTTTTATTAAAATTTTTATTTTTTTTATTATTTTATTTTTTAAATTTTTTGCTTTTTTTTCTTTTTTTTAACACTTTTTTGTTTTTTTTTTTTATTTTTAATACCCCATATATGCTAATACATTATAATCTGTGTCAGTCGGGAAAACAGGCAATGATCAGGACAGCACACAGTCTGTCCTGGTCGCTGGCATCTTACCCCGACAGCCCTGGGGCTACTCTAGGTCCCCAGGGCTGACTGTGCAGCCGTTCCACGGGCTTTGTTGGGTCACCGGTGTTCCGATCACCCGACAGAGCAGGGAAACCCCTTTTTGATTGTGCTGCGGTGAAGATCAAAGGTTAAAGCACTAGGGTGCGGAGGTTCCCCCGCTTCCCGCTGCTCGCAGGAGATGCTTGGATCGGGGCCTGTGTAGTACAGCCCCGATCCCAGCGCTGCTGCGCCTCCTGGGCGCCGCAAACCCCGATGTCTGCAGCGATACCAAAAGACGTCACTGTAGATGAATGACCTGCATCAGTCAACGTCAAAAGTCGGTGGGCGCTCATTATGGGGCTAAGAGACAAGAGAGCCGAAGTTGCAGTAGGAAAAGTTTGTCCAAGATTACAGCAGGAACAGTAGCGCTGGGATTGAGCAGAAATATACATTGATCAGCACATCCAGAAGAATTTTAAAGAAAATTATGTAGGTGCACAATAAGGCAGCGGCAAACCAAGCTAACACAACAACAAATTAGCAGCACTCTGCAAACGCTAGGAGACAGTCAAAGTGAATATATGAACTATATTACAATGCATTTCTGCTACTTTTTGGATACATGAAAATCTGAAGTTCTTAGCCCACATTTTTGATTAAAACTATGAGGGCCCACCATGACAAATTTTCATGTATCCAAAAAATTTTAAAAATGCTAATAGCTCATATATTCACTTTGACTGCTCTTGCATTTGCAGAGTGCGCTGATATGTTTGTTGTGTAAATTCAGTAAGTGATGTTGCAAGGGGAACAAAATAGCAATGCCAAGGACAGCACAAGCCAGTTTAAAGTTCAGAATACAGGATTTAAGATACAGGCCCAACTCGACCATTTGGATAGATAGCCAGATTGAGGGATCAGATAAAAACTGAGATTTAAGAAACTGGATACAGGACTAGGTTTAGTTTTAGTTCAGGATACAGTTTTGGTTCAAAACTTGAGGTTCAGGGCCCAGGCATAGACACATCCAGCCTCTGGTGCATAAGTCTTAGAATACCTAGATTAACAAACAATCAAAATCCTGAATTAACAAGCACAATGCTATGAATAATATAGCATAAGGATGTTTTGGGTAAGGGGGTTATTCATCACGTTAAGACATATTGGGCGACATGTATGAATGGGCTTTTTCGCCTGTTTTCTGGGGGTATTCTGCGCCTCACCAGCCCGAATCCCCTTTTCGGAGCGGGATGCGATGTTAGGCGCAGCGTTCGCCACTTTCAGGGGGCATGCAATGGGCGCGGTGTGGCCGGTTCCGGAGCGGGACGCGCGCGCTTTAAAAACTCCAAGGCATGTACGATCGCGGGTCGCAAAAATGCGGCGCATTGCAGGCCGCCACTCCGACAGGCAGACCTAGTTGATTTGGTCTAAATGATCCGGCGGAGGTGAAGGTAAAACGAAAACGTAACATGAGAGGAAACATAGAAGATCGCAAGAGAAATCTCGGCTCCAGCTCCATGCGGCATGGAGTATGATTCCACAAAAAATCGTCTTTATTAGGTGTAAAACATTTTCAGAAAAAGAGCTCAAACCTTCAAAAAAAATAAAATAAAAAAATCACTTTCCAAAAATCTAGAACAGCGCAACATCAGAAATTAGGATCTTGGAAATTGCCGGGAAATACGGTAATTCAAATTCTGTATCCGCTTCTCATTGGTCGGCATAAACCAGCCAATCAGAATACAAGCGACAGTGACCCATTAAAACCTATGGAGAAGTATTGACCAATCAAATTCAAAGGCGGGACGGTTCAAAATACAGTAAATAGGCAGAAAAGAGCTGATTAGTTGAGCTAGCGGGGTCTTGGCTATAATAGTTACACCCATACTATTCATCATTGGCTAACGAAAATAAATAAATAAAAATGAATTTATTGAATTAATATTTTTTTTTCCGTTACCCCCATATTATTGATCATTTTATATACAGGTACAACTTTGTGAGTCTTATTTTATTTCGGGCACGTACAGTTTTATTACAGATTGCATTAGAAAACCCATAAGAGCGTTGCTCGCTCTCCCATTGGTCCAAATAACCGCGCCTCTTTTAACTTAGCCGATCACAGAGCTCGCTCTGCATTTCTTTTCCCAGAGAACTCTGTGAGAAGGTAGCTCAGCCACTGATTGGCTAAGCAGGACGAGCCCCTCTTCCCACCAACCAATCACAGTACTAGAATATTTCCCATAGACAGTAATAACTTTTAGGGCGCCCTTCTATCGCGCCCTTCTTTCTCCATTCAAAATACACACACTACATACAGTATGATTGGTGGATTCATATCTGCCGCCTGGGCTCAACCAATCAGCTCTTTTCTGCCTTTTTTACTGTATTTTGAACTGTCCGCCTTTTCATTTGATTGGTCCATACTTCTCCATAGCTTATAATGGTTCCCTGTCGCTCCTATTCTGATTGGCTGGTTTCTGCCGACCAATGAGAAGAGCTTAAACAATTAGAATTACTGTATTTCCCAGCAATTCTCTATATCGCAATTCCTGATGTAGCGCTGTGACGGCGACAAACGTGTTGTTAGGGATTTGATTGATTTATGTTTTTAGAAGGTTTCAGCTTTTTTTCAGATAATATTTAACACCTAATAAAAACGATTTTTTTAATCATTCTCCAAGCCGCACGGCGCTGGGAGCCGAGATTTCATTGCCCCGATCTCTCCATAGACTACAATGGGACAAAGTAGCTCGCGCTCTGATTGGCCAAGATAGCCAAGCCCCAACTACTTCAACCAATCAGCTCTTTCTGCCTTTTTACTGTATTTTGAACTGTCCCGCCTTTGAATTTGATTGGTCAATACTTCTCCATAGGTTTTAATGGGTCACTGTCGCTCCTATTCTGATTGGCCAGGATTGCCAAGACCCCGCTAGCTCAACCAATCAGCTCTTTTCTGCATTTTTTCCTGTATTTTGAAATGTCCCACCCATTGATTGGTCAATACTTCTCCATAGGTTATAATAAGAGATGGACGAATTGATACTAACGAAGTGGAATTCGTTTAGAATTTCAGGAAAACTTCGGTTCTGAACGAAGTCAAAGTATGGGGTAATTCGCGTGAACGAAGTGTGCTTTTGATTGATAAAATGGCTGCGAGCACAAGGCGTTACATAGGGCAAAGAACTCTGGGAGGAAGGAGGGCATAGCCTGCATGACATGTGCAGAGATGAAGCCAATCAGAGACCGGTGGGATTCTGTGACATCACCGCACTATATAAGTCCGGGCGCGATGCTGGGAGCTCATACCGCTCTCACTGTACTGATAAGGGAAAGTGCTGCCGTGGCTGCTTATGATAGCTGATACTAAAGAACTCATTTTTATACAGTGATTTTTGGGGGGTGTCTCATCTTGTCTCAGAGACTGCTTCTCTTAGCGTTCTATTTCTAATTTTGTGGGGTATTGGATCTGAAGTCCAGTGTGTGTCCAGTGCAGCTGCATATACATGTGAATTAGTGTTGAGCGATTTTTATCGACAAAGTTGAAATCGGCAAGGTTTTTATGGTGATCGAAATTTCCAGATCATGCGATAATTAAGGTTAAAATCTGAGCATCATCTATTAAGATCGCGCCTTTTTCGGCGCTTCCTTTAATTTTGGCGGCCAGCAAATCAGATTGCAGAATAGAGCAGGGTGAGATGTGTGTCCGACGTCATGACTGGGATGTGTATGGTTGCGATTGGCTGGAAAAATCACATGACCTCGTTTTACATAGAACAGCGTTTCCTGTTTCAGCCTCAGTGTCTCTCAGCGTCTCATAGGGATAGGAGGTGCGCTCTGCCTGTGGCCAAACAGCTCAGCGAAATTAGTCTATTTCTGCACAGAGAAACCTCTACTATTAGCTGTGATCCTTCCAATTTAGTTATAATAGAGATTTGAAGATTTTATGTAGTTAGCTAGAGAATTTTAAGCAGCATCTACCGCTGTAAATTCACGGCGGGAGGAACAGGGGGGTCCCGCCCGGGCGAAACAGCAAGCTCTATCTATAAAGAACACTGGATAAAGTTCACCAAGACTTAGTGTAGACATTGTAGTGGAATATCTTTATTATTAACAGTTTGCTATTGAAATATTTCCATGGATATTGGCGCAGCCTGAACTTATATTGGATACACATCATTTCTAGTAAAATGCAGTCTCTTTGTTAGGTGAAAAAATCACTTTTATTATCAGTTACATTTCAATTTGTTCATTTTAAATTTTACCCTTAAACCCCCTGAATGTTGATATATCCACCCTTTCAGTTAAAATTACAATCCCGCTCTTGTATCAGACAGGTTGTTTGTTGCCAAAAATACCCTTTTCTACGAAAAATAAAAGTTCGTGTTTTTTGACTTTTCGCACCCGCATTTTCATTTTCGCAGACCACGTAAATCTTAAAACAGCAATTCTATATTCACCACAGGTGTTGAAAGGTGCAAAAATACCAGTTTTATTATACAAAAATAGAATGTGTCATGTTAATTTTTAACTTTTGCACACCCAGGTTTGTTCATTGACGCACTCACGTAAATCTTAAATACAGCAATTTATATTCACGCACAGGTGAATTGAAAGGTGCAAAAAATACAGTTTCATATACTAAAACATAACTAGTTACGTGTTTTTTGACTTTTGCCACCCAGCATTGTTCATTGACGCAGCATCCACGTAAATCTTAAAACAGCAATTCTATAGTCACCACAGGTAATTGAAAGGTGCAAAAAATACGTGTATTATACAAAAACATAACAGATACGTGTTTTTTTACTTTGTGCACCCAGCTTATGTTCATTGACGCAGCATCCACGTAAATCTTAAAACAGCATTCTATAGTCTACACAGGTGAATTGAAAGGTGCAAATAATACCGTGTATTATACGAAAACATAACAGATACGTTGTTTTTTGACTTTTGCGCACCAGCTTTGTTCTTGACGCAGCATCCACGTAAATCTTAAAACAGCAATTCTATATTCACCACAGGTGAATTGAAAGGTTCTGTGACTTTTATAACCTAAGTGTGTTGCCTAAGATGTAGCACGTATCCATTTGACTGTTGTGTTATTTTCAGCTTCTCCAGCCTTGTTTGGGTGTAATAATGAAGGTGTTGTTGCTCTCCCATAGACTTTAATGGTAATCGCTCATAATCGATGCTCACTATCGAAAAACCTTTTCGATAGCGGCCGACTATCGACTATCGCTCGATCTCGATAGCCAACGCAATCGCTCAACACTAATTTTAATGCTATCTGCTCACAGCACATTGAATATCCAAGAGTGATCTAAGCTTGTTCCTGTTGTATTCATTTAAAGAAACAGCGTTTTTACAATACAAATACCACTTCATTTTTGAAGGGGTTAATTAAGCATTGTTCTGCGGCTGTGGTGACTAAAAGAAAATGTTTATTTCACCGCCAAAAAAGACATTTTTCCTGTAGCATAATTCACAAGTGAAGGTCAATTACAAGTTTTACTCTTGTTGTGTAGCATAAAATACACGCCATTGTAACACGCTACAAAGCCGGTAGTTTTTGGTTGCTCAATTCTTTTGCGCAATTTACATCCAGGGGTTAATTAAGCGTTGTTCTGCTGCTGTGGTGACTAAAAAAAACGTTTATTTCACCGCCAAAAAATAAATTTTTCCTGTAGCATAATTCACAAGCGTAGGTTAATTACAAGTTTTCCTCTTGTTGTGTAGCATAATAACACGCCAGTGGAACATGCTACAAAAACCCGGTAGTTTTTTGGGTGCTCAAATTTTTTGGGGCAAATTTTTAAAAAAGGGTTAAAATAAGTTTTTTTTTTTTTCTTGCAGTTGTAAATCCCGTAAAGGGAAAATTTTTTTTTCCCCCGCCCCAGAATAAATTTTTTAGGGAAAAAATTCATATCCGAAGGGTTTTGAAAATTTTCGACACCCTTCAAGTAAATTTTTTTTTTTGGGACATTTGAGGAGCGCAATTTAAACCCAAGGGGAAACCCCCAAACTTCCCTTTTGGGTTTTATTTTGGAAATCAAATTTCAGGGGGGTTAAATTTAAACATATTCAGATATCTTCATCAAAAAGGGGTCCCTTTTCATTTTTGGAAAAAAACGGGATATTCAGAGAGGGGGGCAGACCTTTCCCCCCTGCGAGTGGGGAGGGAAAAAAACAAATTTCAGGCCCAGGTCCAGCAAAAGCCCAAGGGGGGGCGTCCAGCAGGGGTCCCCTCGGTGAGGCCCCCAACGCCCCTGTTTAATTTTGCGGCCGTGTGCTGACTAGCAACCCAAGGGGTTTTTGATTTTGGGCATTCCCCCTTTCCCCCCAGATGACATCGAAAACCCCAGCCAAGAGGGCGGGTTGGGGAAAATCAGGGCAAAAACCCTTAGTTGGCATGGCCCCCGGGGCGGGGCAGCGGCCCTTTACCCCGTCCCTTTAAAAAAGCCTCTGTCCCATCGGGTTTTTCCCCCAGCCAAAAATCCCAATATGTGGTCTGAGCTCACCCCCACTATATGGCGGGGATGAACAGTTTAAGGTAGGGCAGTCAACCCGCTATTGACAGCGAAGAAATGGGGCCAATATCCCCCAAGGGGTGGAAGGGGGGGGAGGGCCCCCCGGGGGGGAAAAATATAATGTGGAAAGGGCATGGGGGTCCCTTTTTGTAAGGGGGCAGCCTCTTCATACCAAGAAAGGTGATGAGGACAGCAGTGCGATGAAAAACAAAAAGATGATGATGTAGCCGACCCCATTGGGACCGGGGGGGGCAAAGGGGTTTTATCATCGTCAAAGGGGAAAAAGGGTGTCAGTTGCGGGGGTCCCCGGCAGCGGCGGGAGCCAGCAAGTGGGTTGTGTGGCCGTGATAGAGGGTAAACACATGTGAGGGGCGGGAGCCCAACGGCCACGGGGTTTAAAAAACCCCCTTCGCAAAAGGGCCAAGGGGATTTGCGGCACGGGGGGCTCAGAAGGCGCGCCGGGAGAGTCCCCTCAGTGCGGAGCGTTGGGCGGTAAAATCCAATAGTCGGGGGGTGGCAGGTTTTTTGCTAAACACCGGGGGGGGCGAATAAAGGGTTTATGTAGAATCTGTGGGCAGAAAATGAAGCCCTGGGCCCGGG
>JAODAL010049149.1:0-28402 GCA_025379985.1 Phyllomedusa bahiana
GGTACAGAAAAACAGACAGACGGACTAAACGATCCAAAACAAGAAGTTAAACGGGAAAAGCCAGGTACAAAACAAGACTGACTGGAAACATGACCCCAGAACAAGATCAGAGACTAAGGCTAGGACTCAGGAAAGGGAAAAAGGGCAGACAGGGCACAAACACAGGCAGAGAACAAGGCAAGGAAACTAAACAAAATGTGAAACAGGGACAAGCAGAAACAAGCTAGGAACTGAGGCATTAACATGGCAAAGAAGCTCACAAAACAAAGGTGCAGACAGACACATGGAAAACAACATGGAGAAAAACCCAAACATAGAGGATACCAAAAGGGACCCCAACAAGAAGACAATACACAGGAAAACAACAACTACACCAAGAGACAACATGACACAACAAGGATCAGGCGGGGAGTGTGAGGAGAAGCAGGCTTATAAACCCACAGGGGGAAGGGGATTGGCAGAGGAAGCCCAACCCCGCTGAAACACTTTTGGAATAAAGGAAGGGGAAGATGTGGCCGCCGCCCTCTATAGAGACAGGAATCAGGGCAGCACCCAAGATGGTGGAGCAGCATGATCAGAAAGAGAAAGTCGCACAGCAATCACAGGTGAGTAAGCAGCGGCTACGGGAGCGCACACAGCGACACTGCAACAGGAACAGATCTGCGATAGGAAAATAGGTACGACTGTGGTTCGCGCAGAGGCGCAGCGTAAGACAGGAACGTGGCACGGTCCGGGGACAGTACCCCCTCCTTAAGCCCCTCCCCTCCTCCAATCCACAAAATGGAAATTCCACCTAGGTCTGGGGACCAAACAATCGGGGGCAACCCCAAAACCAACTACGGCTGCACAGCCAGTACAGGGAATACCTAGGAAATGGAGGTGCACAGGAGGAACAAACGGGGCACTAGGCAAAATGGAGGGGACCCCCGGGGGGACAGTAAGCCACGGGGACTCAAAAAGGCACAGGGCGAGACCCTAAGCCACGGGGACTCAGAAGGCTCAGGCGAGACCGTAAGCACGGGGACTCAGAAGGCTCAGGGCGAGACCGTAAGCCACGGGAAATCAGAAGGCTCAGGGCGAGACCCTAAGCCACAAGGACTCAGAAGCCAGGTAGTGGCCAGCAGCTCCAAAACACCAAAAGACCTGCCAAAAAAAGAAAAAACACTCCCACACACATAAAGAGATAGCCAGAAACAAGACCTGCACATGGACCAAGAAAAACAGAGGGCAAAATGTCAGCGGAGTCCATGGCCTGATCCTACAGTAACGGATGAGCGGGTAAAGCGGGTAGTGGACCCACTGGACCACTGCCGGGCTTGCTCCGAGAGGTCGTAACTAAGTGGCCATCGGGCATGTGCATCTTCACAGAGCCTTTGGTGGTAAGGTTGACTGACCCCAACAGCCACCAGGCGCCACCCCAGAGCAGTCCCCGGCGCGGGAGCTGACCAGGAGGCCAGAAGTGCCAAGGCTAGGCACCAACAGAATGGGAACAGAGACAAAGCAGACAAGAAGTAAATATATGCAGGTACAGAACAAACAGACAGGACTAAACAGATGCCAAGCAAGAAGGTTAAACAGAAGCCAAGGTACAAAACAGACTGACTGGAAACATGACACAGAACAAGATCAGAGACTAAGGCTAGGACTCAGGCAAGGGAACAAGGCAAGACCAGGGCACAAACACAGGCAGAGAACAAGGCAAGGAAACTTCACAGAGAGGAAACAGGGACAAAGCAGAAACAAGCTAGGAACTGAGCATTAACATGCACAGAAGCTCACAGACAAAGGTGCATACAGACACATGGAAAACAACATGGAGAACAAACCAAACATAGAGATACCACAAGTGACACCAACAAAAGACAATACTCATGCACAACAGACTACACCAAGAGACAGCATGACCCAACAAGGATCAGGCAGGGAGAGTGAGATGAGAAGCAGGGCTTATAAACCCCATCAGGTGGAAGGGGATTGGCAGAGGAACCCAACCCCGCTGCACACTGTGGGAATAAAGGAAAGGAAGATGGCCGCCGCCCTCTATAAAGACAGGGAAACAGGCAGCGCCAAGATGGAAGGAGCAGCAGGCCAGCAAGAGAAAAGCCGCACAGCAATCACAGGTGAGTAAATAGGCAGCGGCTACAGGAGTCGCACACAGCGACACTCGCAACAGAAACAGATCTGCGATAGGAACAATAGGTACGACTGCGGTTCGCAGCAGAGGCCGCAGCGTAAGGACAGGAAGGTGGCACGGACCGTGACAATTTCAAAGCTGCATGACCCAAAAAATTATAAAAATGACTTCTCTGCCACTGTTAAAAATTGAGAGGGAGAAATGCCACTTAAAAGCCACATTCTGTTCCAAAGGACCAAGAATAATAGCTGTAAATCTCACAGCTACATGACCCCAAAAAATTATAAATATGAACTTCTCAGCCACTATAAAAAATGTGACTGAGCAAATGTCACTTAGAAGCCCATTCTGTTCCAAAGACCATAATTTATTATCTGTATCTCACAGCACAAGACCTCAAAACCATCTGACAATGCGAAAAATATTCAAAAGATAAAGTGAGTAAATGGAATACGGTTTTGTCCATGAAACCGTTGGTGTCTTTTACAGTCTCCATACCGCAAAACCAGCAAAATTATCTTTTGGAACTGGAGAATAAAAATTGCAGAGAGAAATTATCATTTTAAAAAACATTTTTCAAGGAGGACCATTTCTGTTGAAGAGGAATGTGAAGTAGACCGGCAACTAAGAATCGATACCTAGTCAATAGAGGTGGCCACAACATCAATCAGCGATCCATGCCTGAATCATCTTGATAAAAGTCAAACGATCCACGGTAATCTGAGGAAAGCCGGATGCGTTGTCTGTAATGAACTCCTCCAGCTGTGGCTGAAGGTCCGCCAGATATGACGCTGGCTGCTGGCAGAACAACACCTCATGGCTGGCGAGGCGAGCTCGGCCATTTCGTCCATTTGGATACCCAGAAGTCTATGTGTCCGAACACAACACCGGGGGATTCCATGGGGGGGGGGGGTGAGGGTGGCCACCAGTAACTGTTTTTCATTGTTGATGGCCTTATGCGATGGATCATGTTGGAGAAATGGAGCATCCAAGCACACATGTAAGAATGGAGCCTTGATTTCCCAAGCCTCTGGGTCAAGGGGACTAGCAAACTGATCTTCCTCATCTTCCCTCCTCCGCCTCAAATTCGCGCCAACCTCTTTCCAAGGCAGGACGTCGTAACCCCGGGGGGTCCGGAATCCCTCCTCTTTCCTCCTTCCCCCGGCACAGCTTCAAACAGCCCGACTTCCCTCAGATGATGCCCATCTGAGAGCTGAGGGCCCCCTTGCACTAGCCTGGCCCCCAAAAACCAGCCTAATTAAAACCCGATTTAAAAATTTTTAAAAAAACTGTGGGGCCTTGGGATTCGATGGAAAAAAGGACCTGTCCGCTCTGTGTCCGCCCCTCCCCGTCGCGGGCGGGACCTGATGTTTCAGAGTGCCAAATGATCGCTCCAGAAACTAAGATCCCCAAAATGCTCTGTGACGTTTGGGGGCTTCTTAAAAACTGGCAAGGATGGGCAGAGCTCTTTCACCGCCCCCACTCTCGGTGGTAAACACCCAAATTCCGCACCGCTGCTTGTAGGCCTGTGTCACTTTGTATGCGTAAGGGAAATTCCCTTGCTGCCACAATCGCTGGACATGTGGAGGGGGGAAATTTTCCCAGCGTTTTTGCCTTGTCAACAATGAGAGGGGTTCGGGGGGGCTGAGCTGACTTTTTTGGAACAAGCCAGGGGGACAAAGCAGGGTTTTTCGAAAGAGGAAGTGCGAACTCAAAACCCCGGCCTTCCTCACGGCAGCCAACCCGGGGGGAGCGCTTTAGAAATTTTTGGACAAGAGGTTCATGAATGGCTGGCAAAGGGTGTGCTCCACCTACCGCTTTAAGGGGGGCCCGCAGTTTTTACCGTTATCCACACCACTTGCCCGGCACAAGGTTTTTGTCACCCGCCACGCTCGTTTCGTTGCGGGGAGCGTCCACGCTCCGACCTGTTTGTGGGCGGGCTCCAAGACAATTTTTTAACACGGCCGGTTTCTTGGGCCCCTGTGCCCACCCCAGGCCTTGGGGGAAAGAAACCCCGCACCATCCCCGCAGTTTTGAAGGCTTTTGCCGAGCCGGGGGCCCCCGTCCCCACCCGAGCATCCACCAAGCTACCCAGTGAGCTGTACGGATATAGCGGCCCCTTTGGGTGTGCTTACTATCCATGTGTCGGGGGTCAGATGGACTTTTCCAGCACAGATGCAGACAATTCGCTTGAAAAATTTTTGATGACAAGGGTGGCCAGGGCAGGGGGACGGTTTTTGGGGAAAAGAAAAGCCCTGCTGGCATTGGTATTGGGGGCAGGCAAGGGGGATGAGTGGGGAAAACCTCTGGTCACCCGACGGAAAAGGGAACATTTTTCCAAGGCCAAAAAACCCGGCAAAGCCCACATTGGTTTTGGCTTTGGGATGATTTGGGTTTTTAAAAGGGTTTTTTCAGCCCCCAAACCCGGAAGACAAAAGGGGCTGAAACTGGCCCCTGTACGGCTGCGGTGTCAAAAATGTTGGAAGGGAAGAGGTAGGGGATCTCTGGGGGTGCTGGTGGACTCGGGGGACGGTTTGGGGGCGAAGCGGAGGGTCCCTTCATGCTCTGGGACATGGGCAGTGAGGAAGCTTTTTGGTGTGGCGGAGGAAAAAGAGGAGAAAACGGGGTGTGACAGTGGGTTGGAAGCCCGGGGATCGGTTTTTGGGCTTTTTTGGCCAAGTGTTGCCTCCATTTCAACTCTCAAAACGCTGCATTGACTAGAATTTTTGGTGGTGGTTAAAAACCCAAGATTCTTGCCTCTACTGATGCGTTTCGGCAAAGGCGGGATATCATCGCTGGGTGTCGAGGCTTGCTCGAAAAAGGCCCCGGGTTGAGAGTCCTGGTTTTTTGACGGCGTAAGCGAAGAGCGGTGTTTCCGGATCGTGGGTGCGGATCACTCGCGGATTCTGCGACGCCCCTTCCCTTAAAGGACTTGGTAGTGGATCCGCTGGACCACCCCGGCGATGGGAATTAAACCAGCCCGGGAAGGGGAAACTAAGTAGCCCCCGGGTTTTCACCCGGCCCGCCGCAAGCGGGTGGACGTGCGGGTGGGGTACAGGTCGTTTCCCCCGACGGATTTCTTTCGGTGGCGGCCGAGGTGCACGGTACGAAGCGTAGTCCGGGGAATCTAGTGTGGGCAGCAGAAGACAGGGCAGGCGGCAATGGGGTTTGTGGTCGTGGAAGGCGATAAGGTCAGGGCAGGCGGCAGAGGGTTGGAGTCGGAAACGTAGCAAGTCTGGTACACGGCAAGGAAATTGACTATCAGGAACGCTTTCACAAAGGCAGGGGGAACAAAAATCCAGCGGGGAATGACGGGAACCAAAACTTAAATAAGACCGCCCGGCAATTAGCCAATTACCGGGGCACGTCCCCTTTTAAAACTACATGAAGACGGGCCGTAGGGGCCGCATGCGCATCCCCCGGGCCCGAGGGACCGGGGAAACCCCCCCAAAGGGACGCGGGTCAGGGAGGAGAGGGGGGGGATGCAGCCACGGCGAAGTGGGGCCCCGGCGGGGCACCCGGGGCCCCGCCGGGGACCGCCCGGGGGGAGACGGGTGCACCGCGGTCCGTGGACCGGACCCCGGCGCAACCCGTTTCAGTCCCCCCCCCTTTTGACCTCCCCCCCTTTTTTGGTGAGAAACATCGAGGAGGAGTTGTGTTCGGTCCACGATTCAGGATGTTGCATTCTGGCTCCCCGGGGACCCTCTCCTCGGGGCCCCCGAAGCCCTTCCAATCTACGCAGGCACAAGATAGCGCTTCCCTTACTGACCGTACTTCATTTCCAAGATGGCCTTTACCTCAAAAAGATAGTCAGCGGAACTGGTTACTGGGGACAAGGTTGTTACATTCCTGACGAGAAATATGGTCAGGACCAGTGCGGCCTTAAGGAGGGGCGACATGGAATGCGTTTTGGATCCGGAAGATGGAGGCAGGGAGAGCTTTGTACATCACGGGCTTCAACTTGCCGATGAACCATTGAAGGGTCCGAGGATAGAGACTCGGGGCCCAATTTGGACTAGGTACCTTCAGGCGCTACGTACCTCGTGGCAGAGCCAAACTTTGTCCCCCTGCGGGAGGAATGTTGGGGCAGGGTCTTCTCCTCTTATCAGCTGGTCCCTTCATACGGGCAGAGTGGCCCGATAGCTTGGGAAATAGTCGCGTTCCTGCCTGATTGGGCGTTGATTAGCGCCTACGCGGCACCTTGGTCGGGATTGGACTGACCGGGCCATAATTCACCCCCGAATTAGATGGCAGGGGGCCAAGGGGGGTGGGTTCCTGTGGATGGCGCGGCCATAGATACAAAAGGAATGGAGAGACGCCGGCTTGCCGCCGAGACGCGATGTTGTACCTGAGGAATTCGTGCCCAAGGGAGCAGCTCGGCACCCAGTTGTGGTCCTGAAAGTCCAGATACAAAGGACGAAGGTATTCCCCCCTGAAATTGTCATGGTTTTCACCCGACTTCCACCTGCACATTGGATTCGATGGGTGATATGCCTGACGAAAAAGTCCAGCCTTGACTTGCTGACAGGGAGGATAGCATAGTGCACGCACAAAATCGGGAAACAAATTGGACACCGCAAGGTCCGGAGACAATGTATTGTGGGAATGTAACCCATGGCCATTATCTCTAGTCGGCAAAAACCCTGTCGGAAGTAGATGATTGGCCTTATTGTGGAGCAGATGGCACGGCCCCAGGGAGAGGTTACCGAGAACGTGGGACATCTTCGAGAAACCGCCGAGTAAGTAACATTACCCAGATGAAACCAGAGTCTTCCCAGGAAGGCGCTGTACTCGGCCGGCTAAGGTCCAGTGATGATAATACATGCTATGTGCGCCAAGGGGGTCGTTCTGGCATGTTCACGGGCAGTGGGCATGCAGGAGTCCTGCAGGGGCCTGTGCGCGTGGGACCTTGTTCCGAAGCACATGTGATACAGGCCCCACTACCCCGAGCGTGAAGTCCTTGGACATCCTGTGCCAGGGTCGGCCACCTAGTTGAGATCAAAGAGTAAGGATTCGTGCTCCGGAATGGAACCAGCCATGACCTGAAGAGACTATGGCCCCATTCATAAACACACTTATTTATGAGTGCCGGCGGCACGAAAGTCTTTGACAGTAGGGACGTTCTGGGAGATTGAAACCCGGAGCCAAGTGGATCCAAAATTCCCGTTAGGTTTTTTTTTGGAAAATGATGTTGTTGTGGTACCACGGGGTTCTTCCCCGACCAACGTCGAGGCACGGGACTTTCAGACAACGGTGCTGGCGTCATGCCTTGACGTTTTTGCTCAGATGGCCGGAAAATGTAATGCGGAAATTTGAAAATAGTCGAAACGTGATGAGAAAAAGATACATGTGGACCATCAGGGCTTGCGGCGAGGATTCAAGCGCTGGGCTGTCATGAAGATTAAAGTAATATCTTATGGTCGTAGTATATATGTCTCGACTAGGATGACGATTGAGCCCCTCCAGCAGATGTTCGCCACTCCTCCAGGGCTAACTTGATGGCCAAGAGTTCCCGGTCCCCAATGGCCATAGTTCCTGCTCGCCGCAAAAAAGGGTCTATAGAGAAGAGAACTCACATGTCGAGAATCCTTGCCACCTTCGGGACTTTGTGTGAGGACCCGTTGCCCCTGCCCCCAAAGAAGAAAGCAATCCACCTACAAGGAAAACGGCTTCTCGGGATCAGGGGCGCCCGGACCCCATATAACAGGTGCAGTGGAGAAGGCAGTTTTCAGGACCAACAAACGCCTTTCAGCCCCAGCATCTCGGTTCGCGGTTCTTCCTACGTGTGGGCCAGGATAGGAGCCACCAAAGTGGAGTAACGTGGGGGAATATCATGGCTGGTAATAATTCGCGAAGCCCAGGAAGCGCTGGATATGGCCCGAAAAAAGACCGACAGGACGAGGCCATTGCCAGCACCGCAGAGGAGTTTACGCTGGGACAATCTTCAGGCCCTTGGCTGAGACGATATACCCGAGGAAGGGTAGGGCTGGTCTGATGGTAGCCCTCTTATGAACATTTCCCCAGCTTGGCTGTACAGTCGTCGAGTTGTTTTACGCTTTGCGCAGATCGTCGCAGAACCTGCGCACTTGGTGTTCGGCTTGCACGTCTGTTCGATCCGGGGTAGATGAAGGAAAAATTAGGATTGTCAATCCAAGAGTATTCACTATAACGCAGGTGTCAGGAGAGATCCCGGAAGACACTTCTTAACAAATTCTTGAAACACTGAGGAGTTTCGTCTGCAGAGCACAAAGGGCATACGTATTAACGAGATATTCGAAATGTCCATCTCAGGGTTTATTTTAAAAAGCGTCTTACACTCGCCCCCCTCCGAATTTGATGGAGGTTGTAGGACACCTCGAAGATCAACTTGGGGGGAAAACACTTTAGGGGGGGGGGGGGCCCCCCCCTTGAGGCGGTCGAAAAGTTCTGGCGATCAGCGGAGACCGAGGGTAGCGACCGCGGTCTTTTTGTCAACCGTCTTCTTACTTCCTTTTTGAGGCAGGACGTACTGACACTTACCCCATAGTCTTCTCCTCTAGTTCAGGGATGAGCGATCGCAAGCAAATTTTCTGCTGAATATGACACACGTTGGAGCCGCAATGTGTCATCATCATTATCGGGACACAGGTGACCTTGGTCGTCATGAACATTCTGCATTCAGGAGCTGCGGGATAATGAAGAGGCACTGCCAAGCGTTGCCGAACCGCTGCCTGGGATTGTTGTGCCCGGTTTGACCGGCTTCTTTCTCCTCCTCTCTCGATGGCATCAGTAATGGGTGGGGTCCTGTCAGAGCAGAGAATTCAATCTCTCTTGGCCTCTTGATCTTTGTTAACTTGCCTTCTGATCCCACCGCCATTTTGTATCAAAGAGTTCTTCAGAGAAGATGGATTATCCACAGTGGTTGGGTACCAAGAACGTTAACATTTAGGCTGCCCCTTAGCTTCATGTTGGCTGGATACTGATGATGCTTTTGATTGACGACATTTGTGGCTGTGGACTGGGAGGTCGGGATCCCGGTAAGACCTGAGGATTGCAGGTTTGCATTTAAACCACTGAAGAAACAGATTGGCGACGCTGTTTCGTTCACTGAGATTTCAAAGGGCCCATGACCCCCAGCGGCGATGGACTAGGGCCTGACTTTGGTTCCTGCAACCGACGTCCGATGGCATGCGTGTTGTCGCAGCATCTGGAAGGAGCACCTTCTCCTACATACTCTTCCTGCCATTGTCCTACCCTCCTCTTGCTCACTTTCCACCTGCATTTCGCTCCACTGTTCAGACAAAAGATTTATTTTAATGTATGTTGTTTTGTAGGTATGGGATGTGGTTTTTTGAAAGTACTCTTATTTATAGTTGGCAAAATCACTGATATTCTTATATCCTCCTAATTTGCTACAGCCATAACTTGGATTTTGTATATCTGACTATGTTGCGGGCCGAATACCTGTGAAATGCGGAGGTCTAGCTAGAGTGGAAGAACCGTCCAAGACAAAAATCCACAGTATTCTTCCTTCAGTCACTGGGATGTTTACACTGCACAGCTAGGACTAGGAATGATTAGTTTTCACAAACAAATATCATACAATTGCGCTATCTGCGCCAAAATGAGATTCAACGAGCGCAATAAAACTTATTCAGATGTTACAGGGATGAGGAAAAAAATGCGGTTCTTTTTTCCAGCATTGACAAACGAGAACGAATCAGAATCAAATTGTCGTACAACGTGCAATTTGAAAAAAAACAGGGCCGCACCAGTGCAATACAGCTTTTTAAAAAAATTATACGGAAAAACAAACAGGGGGTTTTGCACCAATGAAATGCACCAACGTAAATAAAAAATTTCTGTTTTAAAATTTAAGTACCAGGGGGCTCTAGAACAAAACTGGGCCACCCCAAAAGAAAAAAAAAAACACGTTTTTTGAAAATATACAGATAAAAAAGGTGTTTTTGCCCCAAAAAATACACCTGGGGGTGACTACAAAATTGCTGTATTCAATTTTTTAAGTGCAAGGGTTTGTCAGGGCTGACCATTCAGACGCAGGGGATCAACAGGCTGCAGCGCTGATTTGAAACCCCCCCAGAACTTTTTCGCGGGCAGCTCTGTGAGGCAGACGCCCACCCTATCCAGAAAACTTGAGTGGGCCCCCCAAAAGGGGAGGACCCGGGGCCGAACCAATCGCACAGGGGGGGTTTTCCGGAATCCCTTTTTAAACTCCCGAAGGCTGAGTGCAGCGCCTGTGATTTTTTTCCTGGTGCCTATTACCTGGCTATTTTGTTCTTTACCTGTGTCCCCTCCCCTCCTTTTTCCTGCCCCGGTTTGTCCCCTGATTTTGTGTTCGTTTCCCGGTTGGCTTTTGACCTTGCTTTTTACATTTTTTCCCTTTTGGGTTTCTGATTTGTGGCTTTGGCGTTCCTATTTATATTGACCCGGCTGTCGACATTCTTCCTTCGGGGAAGCCCCAGCACTTTTAGCAGCGCGGGGGACTTGCCCTTTTGCCGCTGCCGCCTGGGGAAGCACGTCAAGCGGCGGGACATGGGGTTGGGGTTCAGTCAGGGCTACTGTATCTCTTTGAGTGACTTTATCACGGGCAAAACCGTTACTGCTCAAAACCCCACTAGAACCCCATGACACCCTGTAGAGCAAGCAGGGCTAACCCAGCTAACCAGGATTGCCTGGGGGTAGAACAACGGGGGTCACCCCAAGTCAGAGTCCCCCCTGCACTAACCCCCCTCCGTGGAGCCCCCATCCAGTTGCCGACGGGTTTAGCAACAGGGGCCTTTTTTGGCTTTTAAGGGGGTGCCCCTGTATTTTAGGCTCCCCCCCACGACCTCGGGAAATGAGGAGCAAAGAGTGGAATTGTTATTTCCTTACTTCAGGTCCCCCCCAGGAGGGGCATTCTCGTTACCACCTGACGGAACCTCTCGTGGGACAATTCTTTTCCGCCTAGGGGTAGTTTGATACCCGGATAGGGAAGCTGTGCCAGACTCACTGCCCACTTTGACAGGGTAAAAAAGTGGAGAGTATTGCTCCGATTTGGGGCGCGGGTGTTCCGTCTGGGGGGGAACGACCCAGCCCCAAATTTCCAGTTTAGTTTGGGGGTTTTGTACCATGTGAAGGGATTATTGGGGGCTTACCCTACCCCTGGTACTTTGATGGGGGTAAGCATTACTGTTCGTCGGGACAGACTTTTAGGGAGAGACGTCGAGAGAAGGCTACCATCCATGGTTCACTCCATGTTCCCTCTACGCCCCTTTTCCCGAATAACCCAAAGGGGCCCATGCAAGTGGGGGCTTCTCTGCTACCGCAAGGGACCGTAGGACTTCTCTGATCCAGGGATTATGCTTTACGTGTGAAGAGGACACGGCATCGGGAGTGTCCAAGGGGGACGCCCAGGTGGAAAAACTCCAGAACTGGGTGTTGGAGGAAATCACCTAGGGAGCAGGATTTCCTATTGTATCAAAAATGTTACTACCATAAGCTGAGGGGTTTTGGGGACCCTGGCCAGAAAATAACCCTTTTTTGACAGGAATTCAGGTGAACTAGTCAAGGGGGGACAACGTGTGTTAACAAAGTCCCCCTACCATACTGGGCAATACTGAGGGGAGCAGTTTCCCTGTTTTCATTCGTGACTTGCTGCAGTATTTTCTCAAAAATCGAGATACACCCCCGCATGTTTTAAAACTGTGCCATTGCCCTATTGCCCGAGTAAGGTTCCCAAGGAAGGAAAATTTAATCTTCTGGCCTAAGACAACATGAAACAATATATTGCAGAAAGCTTACAAAAGGGGCATACCGACCTTCAGTGTTTCCCATGGGTGCGGGGTTTTTTCTTTGTAGGGAAAAAGGATGGAGGCCCCCGTCCTGCATAGTTTACCGGAACTAAATAAAAAAACATAAAAAACCAATACCCGCACCCTTATCCCTGATTGTTCAATGAAACCGGGAAAAGCAAAGGGTTTTCCAATTTGGGACCTTAGAGGGCCATAACCCCACCATATCCGAAAAGGGGGATGAGTGGAAAACCGCTTTTAAACCTCCTGAAGGCCATTTGAGTACTAGTGAGCCTTCGGGTTGGAATCTCCCGTTTTCCCCAGAATCTTTTTAATGTTTTTTTCCGTGATCTCATTGGTTGTTGTATGGTCGTTTCCTGGATGAATTTTAATCTATTCGGAGATTGGCGTCCCACGTTAAACACGTACCATGTATGAAAAATCCGAAGGAAAAGTTTGTTTGCAAACTTAAAAAAATTGTTTTCGGGGTGCAGGAGGTCCCTTTTTTTTGGGTTTAATCCTGACGCCAAACTCATTTCTATGGCCCCCGGAAAAATTCGGGCCCTTTCTCTCTGAAGGCCTGCAGCGGTTCCTATTTTGCTAATTATTATCGTAAATTATACGTAATTTTTTTTGTTTTAGTTTGGGCCCTTGACTGACATGACCAAGAAGGTGCAAGTTTTAGTAATGGAACCCAGGCCATGAAGCATTTGGAAAACTTAAAAAGTTTTTTGTATCACTCCTTGTTGATTCAAACCATCAAA
The DNA here is from genome assembly GCA_025379985.1 of Phyllomedusa bahiana. Lineage (NCBI taxonomy): Eukaryota > Metazoa > Chordata > Amphibia > Anura > Hylidae > Phyllomedusa > Phyllomedusa bahiana. Next base: position 12,669 of record JAODAL010049149.1, read on the forward strand.
GCAAAACCCTTTGTCGTTTAGATTTTTATGCTTCCGAGTATGGGGCGGGGCGCTTGTTTTCCCGGGGGTTGCTACTAGACTAAACCCTTTGTCCCTTTGCCTTCTTTTCACTAAATTTTCCTCAGCTGAAAAGGGAATTTTAAAATTGGGAATCGGGGGCATTGGTATTAAGTGGGGGCCCTTTTTGGAATGGCCCACTTCCTCGAAGGGACCCCATCAAGTCCGGGCTAAATGATATAAGAACCTCACCCTTTTTTAAAAGGTGCTTAAAAAGGGTTTAATCCCCCCAGGGATTTTTTTTTTCCTTTAACTTTGTTGTTTCTTACAGACCTGGTTCAAAAATGTGAAGGCGATGCTCTTTTAAAGCTCTGTGCCACCACGCATCCCAGGGGTCCGGGGACCTATATTTCCCCAAGGAGACTGTTGTCTCACTAATTTCCCCTGATTTAGCCCCTGGGAAATTTGTCCCACCAGGAATGAGACCCCGCTAATTGCCGTTAAAAAGGGCTTTGTCCCCCCTCAGTTTCCGGTTAGGTAAAAAGAATTTTAGATTCCCGTGTTATCTGGGGTCCGGAGTGTCTGGGACAAAAAGGTATTTCCGTATTTTTCGGGGGCCGCATTGCCTGGATATTGAGGGCCTATGTGGCATCTTGTGAAGTCTGCGCTCGGCTAAGGGTTTCCCCGAAAATCGTCCTCCTGGTGAACTATGCCCCCTACCTGTCCGAACATCCCTGGACCCACATTCCGGTTTCATACTGACCTTCCATCTCAAGGGCAAGTCAGTTATTTGGGTGTAGGGGGTCGTTTCGTAAGAGTGCCATCTGTTCCGTAAGGGGGTTCCATCGTCCCCAAAAAATTGCTGAACTTTTATCAAAAAATTTTCAAAATGCTGGTTTACCGGAGAATATTTTTTTCTGACAGAGGGGTTAGTTGTTTCTCGTTTTTGGAGCCTTTGCAAGGCTCGGGTATCCCCCCTGCCTTCTCTTTTGCCCTTTCCTCCAAGACTAATGGGGGAAAGAGAGGATAAATCAAATGGTAACACAAAAACTCTGTTGTTATTATCTATCACAGGTAACTGGAAAAAAACTTACCGTTGGTTGAATTTTTCCATTAAAAAATCAGGATAGTACCCCACCATTTTTCGTAATTTGGTTTTCACCCAAGGCAGCGTCATTTTCCAGTGCTACGTCTGACACAGCGGGGTGGATTTATCATTTTAAAAATCTGGGCACGTCTGGGCCCCAATTCAGAAGAACTTGGTTATCCCAAACATCCAAAAAAAGTTTTTGATAAGTGGCTATTTGTTCTAGAGGGGTTTTTGGTTGGGGATAAGTATGGTTTTTCCCCCCAAAAACTGCGATTGAAATTCCCTCTGGTAACTGAGCTGCGTTTGTAGGGCCTTGGGTTGGAGGGGGATTAATCCGGGGCTATCGCCTGAAATTACCGTCTTTCTCCGTATAATAACGTTTCCACGTTACTTCTTAAGGTATATTCACCTTTTAATCCGTCCCAGGCCCCCTTCCCAGTTTTTCATAGAGGGGGGTTAAATATAAGTCCCCAAAATTTGGTTCTCGTAAAAAATCCAAAAGGGCTCTACGTACCTGGTCCATTGGAAGGGGGGGCCTGGGGGGATCTGGTTCCCGGGGAAATCCTCCATGCTGATGCCCGGTGGGGAATTTCATGAGTCTCACACACAAACCAACCCGGGGAACTCCGCTGGCCCTCCTAAAAGGGGGGGGTACTGTCCCGGGCTAGGCTCATTCAGACTGCAGTGATCAAAGGGTGCAGCAGCTGATTTGCAACCCCACCCTATACTCTTGCTCTGGCAGCTCGTGAGTGACAGGCCCACCACTCCCCAAAAGGGGTCGAGTCCCCCAGCCAAAGGGGGACCCGAGGCCCACCAATCAGCACAGGCCGGGTTTCCGGAATCCCCTTTAAATGGTTTTACCACCATGAATATTGGTAAGTTTTGGGGACCGTGCCAGGACAGACTTTTTAGAGCTTGAACGGTACAAAGCGGCAAAAAAAAAATAAAAGGACGGGTGACTACAGTACCCCAAAAAATTTACAAGATTGGGTTATTTAATTTAAGAAAAAAGGTTCGGGGGGGAAAAATAAAAATGTTTAAATACACAAAGGTCAATATAAGATCTCTCCCCAAAATTTTTTTATACCCAGGGCGAAAGAACAAGGGGACACCTCTCCTTAGGAACGAAAGTTTTTACAAAACATCGAAAGGGATTTTTTACTGTAAGGCAGGAGACTATGGAATTTTCTGCCAGAGGGACTTTCAGGGAATTCAATAACAGGTTCAAAAATGGTTTTGATGCATTTCTGGACGTAATAAATAAAATTATAGTGGGCTAGGTTCAGGAAGGGGGCATTTATCCAGGGGTTTTTTGATTGCCAGATTTTGGGGTCGGAAGGAAATTTTTTCCCCAAAATGAGGACAATTGGCTTCTACCTCATTGGGGGTTTTTGCCTTTCCCGGGATCAAACCTTACAAAAAAGGCGAATAAGGGAGTCTTGTTTTTTTACCTTACAAACTATGAAACTATAAACCCCAAAGGCTAGGCAGCGCTTTAAAATTTTTCCCGGGCGCCTTTTACCGGTATTTTGTTCTGCTTACCTGTACCTACCTCGGTTTGTTCCCCTGACCCCGGCTTGTCTCCTATTTTGGCTTCGTTTCCGGGTTGGCTTTTGGCCTGCTTTTTTACGTTTATTCCTTTTTTTTCGTTTGTGGTTTTGGGCGTTCCTATTGATATTGACCCGGGCTGTCGACTATTCTTCCTTTTGACGGCCCCCCGCACTTTAGCGCGCAGGGCTGGCCCAGTTCCTCTGCCGCCTGGGCAGCACTCAAGGTCAGGGACAGGGCTGGGGTTTCCCGTCAGGGGGGGGGGTCACGTAAACTCCCCTTACTACAGTGGGTTCATGAACAAAACTGGGCCGCACCAAAGAAAAAAAAAAACCTATTTGAAATGGTATACGCAATAAAAAAGGCATTTTTTTGCACCTATAAAATACCCCTGCGGTTACTACAAATTCTGTATTCAAATTTAAGTGCAAGGTGGCTCTATGAAACAAACAGGGCAGCACAAAGTGAAAAAAAAACCTATTTTAAGTGTAATACGGATAATAAAAGGATTTTTTGCAACCTATAATACACCTGCGTGACTACAAATTGCTTGATTCAATTTAAGGCGCTAGGTGGCTCTAAGAACAAAACAGGGCCGCACCAAATTGTAAAAAACACCTATTTTAAATGTATACGGATAATTAAAGTCTTTTTTTGCACCTATAAATACACCAGCGGTGACTAAAAATTGCTGTATCAATTTAAGTGCAAGTGGCTCTATGAAAAAAACAGGGCCCCACCAAAGTGAAAAAAGACACCTATTTGAAATGTATACGATAATAAAAGGACACATTTTGCACCTATAAATACACTGGCGGTGACTACAAAAATTGCTGTTATTCAAAAGTTTAAGTGGGCAAGGTGCTCTATAACAAACAGGACCTCACCAAAGTAAAAAAAACACCTATTTGAAATGTATATGGATAAAAAAAAGGCGTTTTTTTGCAACCTATAATACAGCTGCGGTGACTACCAAATTGCTTGTATTCAAATTTAAGTGCAAGGTGGCTCTATGAACAAAACAGGCCGCACAAAGTGAAAAAAACACCATTTTTAATATGATACGATAATAAAAGGTGTTTTTTGCACCATAAATACACCTGCGGTCTGACTACAAAATTGCTGTAAGTCAAATTTAAGTGCACGTGTCTTCTATGAACAAACAGGGCCGCACCAAAGTGAAAGAAACACCTCTTTGAAATGTATATGGATAATAAAATGGGCGTTTTATGCACCTATAAATACACCTGCGGTGACTACAAAATTGTATGTATTCAAATTTAATGCAAGGGTGGCGCTAAGAACAAAACTGGGCCGCATCAAAGTAAAAAAAACACCTATTGAAATGTATACGATAATACAAGGCTTTTAGCACTAAAAAAACACCTGCGGTGACAAACAAAAAATTGCTGTTTCAATTTAAGTGCACGTGGCTCTATGACAAAATACGGGCCGCACCAAAGTGAAAAAAACACTTATTTGAAAATGTATACGGATAATAAAAGGCTTTTTTTGCACCTATATACACCTGCGTGACTACAAAATTGCTGTATTTAAATTAAGTGTGCAAAGTGCTCTATGAACAAAAAAAAACCCAAGGGGCCTCACAAAGAGAAAAAAACACCTATTTGAAAATGTATACGGATAATAACAGCGGCTGTACAGCGCAGATGCTCCTTTAAAATACTCAGCCTAAGTAACTAAAACTCAAATCTCTAATCTAACCTAAGTTCATAATGTTCACAGCTAAAAGCAAAGTTTGTCTGTGTGAGCAAATAGAACAGTTTTCGCTGCCGTGATTGAAGTGACCGAGCACACATCCAGTCTCTCTTGATACACAGACACACACTGAGCTGAACATGAAAGGGCTGTTCTATGTAAAAACTAGGTCATGTGATTTTTTCCAGCCAATTCACAACCATACACATCCCAGACAATGACGTCGCACACCCAGCAAACCGTTTTTCTATTCTCTAAGCTATTTCTGGCCTGTCCAAAATGAAGCTCTGAAAATGGGCGTGAAATAATAGATGAAGCCAGATATTAACCTAAATTATCGCGTGATCGAAAAAATCCGATCAACATAAAAACTGTGCCGATTTCAACTTTGTCGATAATAATCGCTCAACACTACTGTTCGACTTTTGAAACATGTTGCAAGAAATGCCAGAGCAGGGCAGAAAATTTACTATTTGAGTCTATGAGAAGTGCCGGATATTTTTTGTCATGATTTTGCTGCGTTTTTTCAATGAAAGCCCACCCAGAAGATTGAAGTCCCACCTGTAGTGGATGTTAAAGGTTCTACCTTTTTTCAATACCGCATACAAGAGACCAATGTGTCCTTGTTTGTAATAAAGTGATCATGCTTTGTCACTAACGTTTTTTGCTAATAAAGTTATCTTGCTTCTGACGCTAAAAATACTTTTTTTTAATGGATTTTGGTGCTAAAATCCTTTTCTTTACAGATTTTGGTGCTAATAGTTATCTAGTTTCTGATGCAAAAAAATATGTTTTTTTATGGATTTTGGCGGCAAAATACTTTTTTTTATGATTTTGGTGCTAAGATAGTTTTTTTTACGGAATTTGGCACTATTAAAGATATCTCGCTTTTGTCGCTAAAATACTTTTTTTTACGGATTTTGGCGATGAAATACTTTTTTTTTACAGATTTTGGCACTAGTAAAGTTATATCGCTTTTGTCGCTAAAAATAATTTTTTTAATGGATTTTGGCGCTAAAATCTTTTTTTTTTTACATATTTTGCAGCAGAAATCTGTCTTTTTATGGATTTTGGCGTTGATAAAGTTTTCTCGCTTTTGTTGCAAAAAATCATTTTTTTTACGAATTTTGACGCTAAAATAGTTTTCTTGTATTATTTTTGCCATAAAAAGGGGAAAAAAAATCATTTTTTTCCTTTTTTTTTTTACAGATTTTGCCGCTGATATAGTTTTCTTGCTTTTGTCGCCATAAATCCATTTTTTACGGTTTTTACCACTAAAGTCCTTTTTTTATGGATTTTAGCGTTAAAGTCTGAAAAAATAGATTTTTAACGGCAAAAGCGAGATAAATTTATTAACGCCGAAATCCATAAAAAAAGGATTTTAGCACCAAAATCCGTAAACAGCGTATTTTAGCGCCAAAATGCATAAAAAATGTACTTTTAGCGACAAAAGCAAGATATCTTTATTAGCGCCAAAATCCGTAAAAAAATGCATTTTAGCGGCAAAATCCGTAAAAAAAACTTTTTAGCGACAAAAGCGAGATAACTCTATTAGCGCCAAAATCCATAAAAAACTTATTTTAGTGCTAAAATCCATAAAAAAAAAATATTTTTTTCGATAAAAGCGAAAATAACTTTATTAGCGCCAAGATCCGTAAAATGACTACAAGATTACATATAAATGCAATAATGTGCTTTACATACCCTTTTGTACGGTGGAGTAAATGTGGAGTGATGTAAATCCAATAGCTTGATTTATGTATACATTAAAAACAAGACTTGAAAACAAGCAAAAAAAATGTGTGTACAAATGGCATCAAAAAACGCAAATCGCGGCAAAAATCCTTCATTTTTCAGCAGCTTTTGACAGGCAGGGACAAACCTCAGTTTTATTAAGGTTATTAGAATATTGGATAATCAGGTCGTTTTTTTGTCCACTGCAGTGAAGACATAGCCTAAGTCTCTAGACTACTGTTTTTCTTGAGGAGCATAACAATAATTAATTTCTAGCATGTACTTCTGAGTGGGGTTTTAGCACTCCCTGCAGTATATACAGTACTACCCTTATAAGTTATTTGGAGACTGTCCCGCTGTCTTGGGACGGCAGTGAGGAATCCTGATTTTTCATGCGCCATCCCCTACACACTGTTTGCGCATCTGTGTACTGCACAAACTGTGCGTGCAGCCTCACTTGACGGCTGTCAGCCGGAAATGTAAAAGTACATTGGCGCCACCGAAGTGTCATACTGGAAGGTTAGGCAATACATTAAAATACGATGTTTAAAAAAAAAAGAAAAAATTGAAATTAATATTCATTTTAATAATATTAGGTTTAAATTTATTTAGTTAATTTTGGTGGTACCATCTAATTTGAGACATAGGAGTCGAGATATTAAGGTTCTTTGATTCAATAGTAATAATCAATGTGAGATACATCTAATGGTTATAAAAAAAAACTCTAAAAACACCAGCCCGCAGCTGCCCCAGAAGCTGACTTGCACATTACAAGGTCCACTTCTGATGTTAACCAGGCACTTCCCAGACCCCTGGTGGTGAGTTGGGTATCTGGGGTAATAGCGGGACAGCCTTGGGGTAATGAATAGTGATGAGTAGTGTTGAGCGATTAATATCGACAAAAGTATGAATCGCACATTTTTTATGTTTGACTGATTTTTTAGATCACGCAATAATTTAGTTTTATATCAGTGCATCATTTATTAATATTCAGCCCATTTTCGGCGCTTCCTGTCATTTTGGAGGCCACAAATCAGCATACAGAATAGAGCAGGAGAGATGTGTGTGCGACGTCATGACTGGAATGTGTATGGATGCGATTGGCAGGAAAAATCACATGACCTCGTTTTACATAGAGACAGCCCTTCGTGTTCATGATCGCTGTCTGTCAGCAGACCTCATACATAGGAGTTGCGCTCTGCCTGTGTCCAAACTGCTCAACAAAATATTCTATTTCTTCAACAGAGAAAGCTCTACTGTATAGCTGTGAACTTACAACTTAGTTTGATCAAAGATTGAAGATTTTAATGTATCTAGGAAGAGAATTTTAAAGAGCATCAACCGCTGTAAAGGTCCACGGAGGGGAGTGCGGGGAGTTTCCCTGGCCGAACACCAGACAACTCTTTAGAGAAGACTTGGCTGTAGTTTCACCAAGACATAGTGTAGACATTGACTGCAATAGCTTTAATTAATAACATTTTTTTAATGAAATAATTCCTGGATATTTGGGCAGCCAGAAACTTATAATAAGGAATACAATCTTTACTAGTAACTGCAGTCTCTTTGTTAGGTGCAAAAGTCCACTTTTATTATCATATAACATTTCAGTAGTTGTTCTTTTTCAATTTTTGCCCATTCCAGCTTTTGTTGATATAGCCACCTTGCAGTTAAATTAGAATCCAGCAATTTTTGTAGTCACCACTGTGAATATGAATGTGCCAAAAAATAAAAATAAAAACCCTATTTATTTTATTATCCGAACACATTTCAGAAACGTGTTTTTTTCATCACTTGGCGCACTACACTTTGTTCATTGAGGCAGCCTTGCACTTAAATGAATACAGCAATTTTGTAGTCACCACAGTGAAGTGAAAGTGCCAAAAATACTTTATATCCGATACATTTCAGATACGTGTTTTTTCACTTTGCGCACTACAGCTTTATTCATTGAGGCACTTTGCACTTAAATGGAATACAGCAATTTTGGTAGTCACCATCAGGTGAATTGCAAGGATGCCAAAAAAACCTTATATTATCCGAAAACATTTCAATACGTGTTATTTCCACTTTGCGCACACAGCTTTGTTCATTGAGGCACCTGCACTTAAATGTGAATAGAGCAATTTGGTAAGTCACACGAGTGAATTGAAAGGTGCAAAAATACCTTTTATAATCCGAATTCATTTCAGGATACTTGTTTTTTTCACTTTGGCGCACTACAGCTTTGTTCATGAGGCACCTATGCACTAAATGGTGAATACAGCCAATTTTGTAGTCACCACAGATGAATTAAAGGTTGCCAAAAATACCTTATTTATCCGAATACATTTCAGATACGTTTTTTTTCACTTTGGCGCAACTACTGCTTTGTTCATTGAGGCACCTTGCACTAAATGTGAATAGATCAATTTGTAGTCACCACAGGTATGAATTGAAAAGTGCCAACAATAACTTTTATTATCCGAATACATTATCAATACGTGTTTTTTCACTTGGCGCACTACAGCTTTGTTTATTGAGGCACCTTGCACTCATGTATACAGCAATTTTTGTAGTCCACCACAGGTGAATTGAAAGGTGCCAAAAAAAACCTTTTATTATCCGATATACAAATTTCAAGATTACGTGTTTTTTCACTTATGGCGCACTACAGCATTGTTACATGAGGCACCTTGCACTTAATTGTGAATACATCGAATTTGAATCACCACAGGTGAATTGAAAGGTGCCAAAAATACCTTTAATTATCCGAATACATTTCAGATACGTGTTTTTTCACTTTGCGCAGGCCAGCTTTTGTTTGATAGATCTACTTTGCATAAATATGAATACAGCAATTTTGTAGTCCCACAGTGAATTTGATAGGTGCCAAAAATACCTTTTATTAGTCCGAATACATTTCAGATACGTGTTTTCACTTTGGCGCAGCTACAGCTTTGTTCATTGAGGACTGCACTTAAATTTAATACAGCAATTTTGTAGTCACCATCAGGTGAATTGACAGTAGTGCCAAAAAGTACCTTATATAACCGAATACATTTCAGATTATGTTTTTTTCACTTTGCGCACTACAGCTTGTTCATTGAGGCACCTTGCACTTCAATGTGAATACAGCAAATTTGTAGTCACCACATGAATTGAAAGGTGCCAAAAATACCTTTATTATCTGAAACATTTCAGATACGTGGTATTTTCACATTGACGCAGGCCAGCATGTTGATAAGAATCTACTTTGCAGATCACTTTGAATACAGCAATTTTGTATAGTACCACCACAATGAATTGATAGGTGCCCAAAAATACTTTTATTATCCTAATACATTCAGATACATTGATATTTCACTTTGGCGTCAGATACAGCTTTGGTTTAAGAGCTACTTAGCATTAAATGTGAAAACAGCACATTTTGTAGTAACCACAGTGAATTGAAAGGTGCAAAAAATACCTTTTAATATCCGTATACAATCATACAGAGATTTTATCACTTTTGGTCAGTCAAGCTTTGTTGATATATCTACTTTGCAGTTAAATTTGAAACCAGCAACTTAGAATACACCCACATGTGTCCAGATAGGTGCCAAAAATACCAATAATTAATCGAATCAACATTGTCAGACAGGTTTTTTTTTTTTTCACTTTTGGTCAGTCAAGCTTTGGTTGTATAGATCTACTTTTTGCCGTTAAATTTGAATCCACAAATTTGTATCACCACAGGATGATAGGTGCCAAAAAATACTTTATTATCCCGTATCACATTTCAGATACTGTTTTTTCACTTTGGCCATGCCAGCTTTTGTTGATAGAGCCCACCTTTGCAGTAAAAATTAGAACCAGCAAATTTGTTTTGATTTGAGGACTTGAGAATAGGCTGTTATTTGCCGTCTTTTAATAACATGACTTTCCAAAACTCTTCATACCTTCTCAAATTTTTATATTTCTGAACATGAGTTAAATACAGTGGTACAGCGACAAAGAGGTTGGGAAGACATGGAGGAGAGGTACAGAGAATGCACCTTCCAGATGCTGGCGACAACACGCATGCCAGCGGATCGTCAGTTGCAGGACCAACAGGCCTGTCATCGCTGGTCAGGTGCCCTGTGAATCGACAGTACCGAACAGCGTCGCCAATTCTTCCTTCAGTGGGTTAATGCAACCTGCTCCGCAGTCTAACCTCCTCGTCCTCCCAGTCACGTCCACAAATGTTATCATCAGCACATCGGTCATCGTCCAACAGTGAAGCACCCAAAGTCAACACTTGTAACCCACCACGTGTGATAATCATTTTTCTGAAGACCTCTTTGATGACCAAAATGCGGTTGGGGACAGAAGCATGTTAAAATATCAAGAGGCCAAAGAGGAAGATTTTCTCTGCTCTGACACCCATTACTGATGCCATCAGAGGAGTGAGAAGGAAGCCAGTCAATCTGCAAAAATCCGGGCGTCGGCAACGCATTGCAGTCCATCTGCTTGTAGCCCTCAGCTCCAGGATGCAGATGTCAGAACGACGAAGTCACCTGTGTTGATGATATATGATGACGACATTGCGGATCCAATGTGGTCTTTTCAGCAAGAATTTGCTTGCGAGTGCTTCATAACTGGAACGAGGAAAGACTGATGGGTAGTGTCAGTACGGTCCCGCCTCAAAAAGGGAGAAGGGCCGGTCGTCAGAAGTCCCAGATATGATTCTGCCAGCCACGGTCAGCGTGAAACCCCGCTCTCGCTTATCCCCTCAAAAGGTCCAGACCTCTCAAAGCCTTGTGCCTCATTGACATGGCCTTTGAATCACCCAGCGATGTCCTAGCGCCTTTGCGTAAACGCATAAGTAAGGCAAGAACCTTAATTGGTAAACCAACCACCACATGTCTAGTCACATGCAGCGAAAGCATGAGTTGAAATGGAGGGACACTTGTCCAAAAAAGGCCAGACCGACGCCGGGCCTCCAACCACTGTCACACCCTCTGTCTCCGCCTCCTCCTCCTCCGCCACCACCAAGCGTTCCTCAGCTGCCCATGTCTCTCAGAGTCATGATCAGGGATCAGCCTCCGCTTCAGCCTCCACCGTCGCCCGAGTACCACCAGCACCACCAGAGACCCATCCTACCCCTTCTCCTTCCGCCAGTTTGACGACCTGCACGCCGTACAGCGGCCAGTCTAGCAGCCAGCCTTCTGTCTTCCAGGTTTGGGAGCAGAAGAAACACTTTAACCCAAACCATCCCAAAGCCAAAAGCCTGAATGTCGGCATTGCCAGGCTTTTGGCCTTGGAAATGTTGCCTTTCCGTCTGGTGGACACAGATGGGTTCCGCCACGTCATGGCCCTTGCCTGCCCCCAATACCAGATGCCGAGCAGGCATTTCTTTGCCAGAAAAGCCGTCCCTGCCCTGGCCAGCCACGTGTCATCTAAAATTTCAAGCGCGTTGTCTGCATCTGTGTCCGGAAAAGTCCATCTGACCACCGACACATGGACTAGTAAGCACGGCCAAGGCCGCTATATCTCTGTGACAGCTCACTGGGTGAGCTGGGTGGATGTCTCTGGGGGTGACGGTGGCTCTCAGGCTCGGCGCACGCTCTTCAAAACCGCAGGGATGGTGCAGGGTTCTTTCCCCCAAGGTCCTCTGGTGGCATCACGTGCCCAGAGAAACCAGGCCGTGTTGAAATTAATCTGTCTTGGAGACCGTCCACACACAGGTCAGGAGCTGTGGACGGCTCTCCGCAACGAGACCGAGCGCTGGCTGGGTGCCAAGAACCTTGTGCCAGGCAAGGTGGTGTGCAATAACGGGCGAAATCTGCTGGCCGCCCTTAAGATCGGTAGGCTGGAGCACATCCCTTGCCTGGCACATGTCATGAACCTTGTCGTCCAGAAATTTCTAAAGAGCTACCCGGGTCTGGACTGCCTGCTGAGGAAGGCTCGAAGTCTAAGTTCGCACTTCCGCCGTTCGCACCCTGCTTCGTCCCGCCTGGCTGCGTTGCAGCGTCAGCTCGGCCTCCCCGTCAACCGTCTCATTGTTGACGTGGCAACACGCTGGAATTCCACCCTCCACATGCTCCAGCGATTGTGGCAGCAGCGCAATGCCATTACCAGTACGAAGTGACACATGGCCTGACAAGCAGCGTGCGGACCTCGGGTGTTGAGCCACCGAGAGTGGAGGCAGGTGAAAGAGCTCTGCACCATCCTTGCCAGTTTTGAAGAAGCCACCAAAATGGTCAGTGCGGACAATGCCCTTGTCAGCATGAGCATTGTGGTGATCTTAGTTCTGGAACGATCGTTGGACACTCTGAAACAACAGGTCCCGCCAGCGACGGAGGAGGAGACGGACACAGATGCGGACACGGAGCCTTTCTCTCCGTCAAATCCACAAGGCCCGACAGTTTCACAATTTCATCGGTCTTCATTAGGCAGTGGTTCGGGTCCAGAGCTAGTGCAAGGTGGCGCATCAGCTCTCAGGGTGCATCATCTCAGGCAAGTCAGGGCTGTGTTGAAGCTGTGCCGGAGGCAGCGGAGGAGGAGGAGAGGAGGTATTCCTAGACACCGACGTTACCGACGTCCCTGCCTTGGAAAGAGGTTGGCGCGAATTTGAGGCGGAGGAGGAAGATGAGGAAGATCAGTTTGCTAGTGCCCCTCGACCCAGAGGCTTGGGAAATCAAGGCTCCATCTCTCACATGAGTGCTTGGATGCTCCATTTCCTCCAACATGATCCTCGCATTAAGGCCATCAAAATGAACAACAGTTACTGGGTGGCCACCCTCCTGGATCCCCGGTACAAAACAAAACTCAGCACTTTCCTTCCACCCACCCAAATAGAGAGTAAAATGCAGGAAATGGAGACCTTGCTGATTGATCAACTGGAGACATCTGTTGCGTCTGCTTCACTATCCCCAAATGTCACGGTGGAACAACATCAGCGACGTGACAGCAGTAGAGTGCCAAGTAGGCGTAGCGGCAGCAGCAGGCAAGGTGGCAGAAGCCTAATGGGTGACCTCTGGCAATCTTTGTTTACCACCTCACCAACGCATGCAATGCAGGGCACACATCCAACACACAGAGACCAGCTTAAGATCATGGTGCACGACTATCTGCGTCTCAACACCGATGTTTTTTGTATGTGTTCCGGACCCAATAGACTTCTGGGTATCCAAAATGGACGAATGGCCCGAGCTGGCTCGTCACGCCATAGAGGTGTTGTCCTGCCCAGCAGCCAGCGTCATATCTGAGCGGACCTTCAGCACAGCTGGAGGAGTCATTACAGACAAACGCATCCGGCTTTCCACAGATAATGTGGATCGTTTGACTTTCATCAAGATGAATCAGGCATGGATCTCTGATGATGTTGTGGCCCCAATTGCCGAGGTCACCGATTAGTTGCCGGTCTACTTCACATTCCTCTTCAAACAGAAATGGTCCTCTTGAAAAAAAATTTTAAATGATCATTTCTTACTGCAATTTTTATTCTCTTTTCCCAACAGTTCATTTTGCTGGTTTTGCTGTGAGGAGACTGTAAAAGACAGCAAGGTTTCATGACAACACCGTATTCCATTTACTCACTTTATCTTAGAATTTTTCTCATTGTTAATGGTTTTGAGGTCATGTTGCTGTGAGATACAACTATAATTATGGTCCTTTGGAACAGAAATGTGGCTTTTAGTGGCATTTCTCCCTCACAATTTTTAATAGTGGCTGAGAAGTCATATTTATAATTTTTTTGGGGTCATGTTGCTGTGAGATACAGCAATAATCATGGTCCTTTGGAACAGAAATGTGGCTTTTAAGTGGCATTTCTCCCTCACAATTTTTAATAGTGGCTGAGAAGTCATATTTATAATTTTTTGGGGTCATGTAGCTGTGGAAACAGCAATAATCATGGTCCTTTGTAACAGAAATGTGGCTTCTAAGTGGCATTTCTCCCTCACAATTTTTAACAGTGGCTGAGAAGTCATTTATAATTTTTTGGGTCATGCTGCTTTGAAATGCAGCAATACTACAGGTCCTATTATAAAAAAATGTTGTTTCTAACAGACATTTGTTCTTCACAATTGTCCAAAGTGGCTCAAGGTCATGCTTTGAATTTTTTGGGGGCATTTTGCTGTTGAAATGCAGCTATACTACAGGTCCTATTATAAAAAAAATGTTGTTTCTAACAGACATTTGTTCTTCACAATTGTCCAAAGTGTCAGGTCATGCTTTAATTTGGGGCATTTTGCTGTGACATGCAGCTATACTACAGTCCATTAAAAATGTTGTCTACAGACATTGTTCTTCACAATTGCAAGATGGCTCAAGGGTGATGGGCGTCAAAACAGATAGGTAGGACACTGTTAATGGACACATATTGCAAAATGACTTGTTTTTTGCAAGATCTTTAACATAGCTATCAATCCCTGTATTGAGACAACCCATTTAATACAATTAAAAAAAGAGTAACAAAGACATGGTGGGATTCCATCCTATTTTAAAAAATGTGTTTCTAGAAATTAAACTACAAAAAACTTGCATGTACAAAATAGCTGGTAAAAAAATTCCTCTGAATGTACAAGGGAGGTACAGGAAAACTTGACCAGTATGTAGGTTATTCAGAGGACATGGAGTATGGAGCACGGACAGAGAACAAAGTACAGAGACAATTTCCTCCAGCACGTGAGTAAAATGAGAAAAAGAATGCAAGAAAAGGCACCTGGTGAACAGACGTTAACCACCAGTATTTCCAAGTGAAGCTCAATTGGTCCGCACTCATAGGAGGGCAAGCGCTACCCAGGACAGGACAGAATAATGTCCAGTGAAACTTATATGGTGGTTGATATACTACTTTTTCCGCACTTTTTAAATGTGGGGGTCATGCAGGTTTGGGGCTCATGCTGTGGCACAGGACAGGTATAGTCAATGTCCAGTGAAACTAAAATGGTGGTTGAAAGACTCCTTTTCCGGCACATTTTAAATGTGGGGTCATGCAGGTTTGGGGCTCATGCTGTGGCCCAGGACAGGTATAGTCAATGTCCAGTGAAACTAAAATGGTGGTTCAAAGACTCCTTTTTCCGGCACTTTTATGGGGCAGCGGTTTATGCTGTGCCAGGACAGTATCATGTCCAGTTAACTAAATGGTGTGAAACCTTTTTCTGGCTTTTTAATGGGGGCATGCAGTTTGGGCTCATCTGTGCCCAGGACAGGTATAGTCAATGTCCAGTGAAACTAAAATGGTGGTTGAAAGACTCCTTTTCCGCACTTTTTAAATGTGGGGTCATGCAGGTTTGGGGCTCAGTTGCCCAGAGTATAGTCATGTCATAACTAACATGTGTTGAAAGACTCCTTTTACCGGCACTTTTAAATTGGGGTCATGCAGTTTGGGCTCATGCTGCTCCAGACGGATAACAATTCCTGTCAAGTAAGATGGTTCAAATCATACTGCCTTCTGGCACTTTTTAATTTGTGGGTGATGCAGTTTAAGGGTCATGCTGTGGTACAAGACAGGGATAGTGAATGTTTGTGATTTTTTTCTGTGGCTTTTATAACCTAAGTGTTTGCCTAAGATGTAGCACGTATCCATTTGACTGTTGTGGATGTTAATTCCAGCTTCTCCACCCTGTTTGGGTGTAAGAATGAAGGTGTTGTTGCTCTCCCCCTAGACTTTATGGGCATCGCTCATAATCGAAAAATTGCT
>JAODAL010049150.1:0-28401 GCA_025379985.1 Phyllomedusa bahiana
AATTCATAGAAAATCAGGGAACAACTAAAGCTCAGAGTTATAGAAAAGCCCAGGGAATCTTCGGTTTGAAAGTGGGGAAAAATGGGCCAAAATCCCACCTGAGAAATGCAAACAACTATTTTCCATAAAGAGGCCGTCTTAAAGCGTGATCACCAACAAAGGTTAATTGGGAATAAAAAATTTTTACTTTTCAGTAAGTGGTTATTTACTTTTTTCCCTGTGTCTTTCTCTTTTTTACACATCATTTAGGGACATCTATGATTTGTTTTCTTCCCTGTGGGGTTTTGATCATTTGTTCTGACATGTTTTAAAGCACTTTAAAAATATATTTACTTAGAAAATTGTTGATGTATTCAATTTTACTTCACTCACTGTTTCCAGACTCCCAGTTTGAACCATTAAAATTAAAAAAGAATGCCTGGGAAAAAACAAAACAAAACCTGACCCAGGTTTTTCCCATGAAATTAACGTAGTCCGTGGCATCAGTTTTTCACAGATTTTTCCTTAGCGGGGACATTGCTGAAAATTTTTTTTATTTGGTATGGACTTCTCTCTTTTTAAAAATCCACTGCTAAAGATTGGCTGGACACAACAGTTACATGTGCCCCACTTTTACAAACAGGTCCTAACTAATGATCCCCGACCCGGCCCTTAAAGCTTATCCTTTGTGGTTTTAAAAACTATATATACACCAACATAAAGTGAAGATGAGAAAATAACTCGATGGTGAGAAACCCAGAAAAGCCCTGTGTGATTTCATTAAAAAAAAAAGTATCATCACCATAGGAACTCAGAAGGTAATTAAGTTTAAAATACATTTTCCCCCTTTCGTACCGTTTTAAAGATTTTATTGTAAATCAGAACTGAAGGAAATTGTAGAAACCAGGGTTTGCAAACGATAGGAAACTTTTGCTTTTTTTCCATTTATTTCAATCTTCAATTTTTGTAATTTTAAGATCCAGCAGCCCAAGTGTAACTAATTTAATACTATATGTCCATTATTTAATCCTTTTTCCATGTATGAAAAAAAAAATATCAAATTTTTAAAATTAATTTCTAAAAATTATTTTTATATTACCGCAAAATTTAAAAAAAAACCCAAGATCCCATAAAAAGGGGAGCCACCGGGGAAAATAAAGGCACCACTGAGTTGATAACTTTGTTTTTTTTTTTTTTCCCTTTCCCTTTGGGAATAAAAACATTTTTCCCATTGGGTTTTTTCGGGAAAAAAAAGGAAGGAAATTGGGTTTGGGATTGGGGATGTTAATGTGTCTGGGGACTGTAATACAGTTTCAAATAAACAGTGGACATTGCTTTTGAAAAACTGTTTCAAGACCTTTTTTTTACTTGATTTAGGTCTTGTGCATGGTTGACATTCACCATAAAGAAAAAAGGGCATTTTAAAAGGAAGAACACGTTTCCGCTTATATGATCTGTTAGGACCAAATACAAAAATAATACGGGTAAGCAGGTGGTCAGTGTAAAAAAAACCAGGCATAGAAGGAATAACGCAAGTCATGCGTATATATAACTTTTTTAAGCAGTGATGGAATAAAAAGAAAAAAAAATACATAAAAAAAAAAACAAAGCAAAATAAAAAAATGAATTATGGCATATTGGACTTTTAATATAGAGTGACGTGATGGGGTTGGAAAGGTAAAAAAAACAATGGGGCCCTGCTGTTTTAAAAGGGATGATGTCTGAAACAATGATTTTTATAAACCTCTTTTTTTTTCATTTTTTACAACTTGGGTAAAAAAACTGACAAAAAATTAAACACATTTGGGCAATGTATATACGGGGGTATATTTTTAAACAGGGGGCATTCCAGTATTAGGTGCATTCAAAGCACTTTGAATGTGCTGAACAGGGGGCCTCTGGAGGCGTGTGGGGAATTTCCACCCGAGAATTACACTTTAGGGTTTTTTTAACAGCAATCCAGGGCTTAGCGGGAACGGGTTTAGAGCTTTTTAAAAGTGTTTACCAGAGCCAAAGTGCGTTTTGTAGAAAAAAAGTGCAAAATTATCCCCGCAGTAAAAACGGTTTTTATAGATTCAGGCTCATTCTATGCAACAAATGCACACACAAAAAAGCTCCCGGGGGCCCCAAAAAATTATACTGTCGCCCATATCCTTGCCCTGAGTGTACAGTCTTTTTGTCCCTAAGGTGGATTTAATAAAAGACTGTCTTTTACTTCACCTGTGAGCTTAAAAAGGGGTTTCTCCTCAAAGATAACTTTCACCATTTAGGGAAACATAAATGAAGATTTTTTCCCCAAAATATATTGGTTGTTCTTTTTTTTTTGTTAAGGGTACTAGGGGATTTTTACCTTCCGGGCTTTCTTGGTTCCCCAATGACCAACCTGTGTACATCCCCTACTCCCTGCTGTTTTTTCTTGGGAAGCAGGGAGTTATGTCTTACAGGTCTTGGCCCCAACACGAATTCGGTCAGGAGAGCTTTTTTGTTATTGATCTTTCAGACAAAAGAAAGAAATTACTGCTGTTTACTTAAATCTCATGCTGCAGGTCCGGGAAAAAGCTTCCAAAAGTTGAACCCTTTGGGCACTCACAGCCCTTTTGGGGGTGCACCCAAAAAGGGAATTATTAGAAAAAAATTTAGGTTGTCCAATTTAGAAAAACTCTTTAATTTTTTTAAATTTTAAAAAAACTTTTAAAGACTCAACGTGCTAATTGTTAAAAAGCCGACTTCAAAAATGATGATCCTTTCATTTTAATCAAAAAATTTTGTAATAGAGTAGAACGTTTTTGTCTAATCAACCTTTTTTCAACAAAATCCCCCTCTTTTTTTACATTCATTTATTTTCAATGGGATATGAATATCCTTAGCGGCCTAACATGCCGGCAAACCGATTCGCGGGTTTCCAGCGCATGTTATGGGGCCGTAAGGATTTATATACCATTGAAATAAATAAATGCAAAAAAAATGGGGATTTTTTTGAAAAAATTGATTAGATCGGAAACGTTCTACTCTATTCTAAAAACTTTGATTAAAGTATGAATCGGCTTTTTAAACAATTAGCCCTTGAGTCATTTAAAGTTTTTGTAAAAATTAAAAAAAAATTTAAAAAGAGTTTTTTAAATAATTGGGGTGAACCCAATTTTTTTTCATATATAGGTTTTCCCGGGAAACTTTGAGTTTTAAAGGGGTTTTCTTTTACGAAAATCATATCTCAGATTATAGAGCGGTAAAGTAAGCCTTTTTTAATTGGGTGCATTACCCAAGTCACTTAGTATAGTTGATATAGTTTTTCTGTGCATCTGTTTTTTATTTCTGCGCTGCAGTCGGGACCCCGCCCCCTTTTCTTGATTTGGCTGTCGGGGACACCCCCCTGTAAAGGGTTCCCCCTGACAGCCCCCGGCACTGTGATTGGCTGACTGAATTTCATTCAGCCTGTTGGGATATGCCCCTAGCAAAATGCCCTGGACACGCCCCCGCACTTGATTGGCTGCCTGAACACTCTGTGTTTACTCCCCTCTGAGCTGTGAAAACCAAAAGTACAACCAGCTATGTGAAAGGGCTGCTGGCTGTATACTCATCTCCCAGCTCTAAAGTGAATGATCTAATTACTGACTGTTTAACTCATAGATCCCTTCATATAACACAGTCTTATGTCCTGTGTTCCCTCCATATAACACAGTCATACAGCCTCCTGCCTGATAACAGAGGGGGATGGAAGGCAGTGTGCATTTCTCACGTATTTCATCAGTTCAGGCTGTGTGTATAACTGGTTAGAGCACAGCAAGGAGCTTGTGGAGCCTGGAGATGAAGACTCTGCAGACACAGGAGGCTGCAGATCTGTTCTGTCCAGACAGCCTTCCCCTTCTACTGCAAATACAGAATGATGATGTCACAGCTCTTCAGTGAGGAGAGACACCCCTGCTGAGAGGAGAGACATACCTCCTTACAGGAGAGACACGCCTGCTGAGAGAAGAGAATTGCCCCTGGATTTCAAATTCAATCTCAAAGAATTAGCTGAAGAGCAGGAACACTTCAAATGATAAAAACCCCTTTAATCTAATTAGCAGAAGTCTGAATACATGGAGCTCATATGCTAATTACAGAGAGCTTGACCAGGAAGTGACAGAGCAAAGCAGCATTATTTCATTCATGCATCCTATGAAACGTTGAGATGAGACAACCTCTTAATCATTTTTGGGTCATACATGGTACCATCAGTACTTGGAAATATTTAGCTTTACAAGCTCGAAATATCAAAATTTTTTTTTATGAACTAGTATCACGTGAACCCTTGAGTAGAGAAATAAAATAGCTTGAGATACTTGAAAAAACAGGTATCAGCTGCCCAGTGGCATTCCCTTCAACCTGAGGATAATGATTTGATCACTGATGTAGATGTTTGACTACATTACACTCTAAAGACTACGTGCCTATGTAGGTAACGACTAAAAGAGGCTGTAACAGATCGAGGACATTAAATGTAAATGTTTCTACTACTGGTTTGTACAGCAAAGCACATATAGTACATGATATGTGGTTCTGTGGTAGACACATTTTTTTAACTTCCTAAATTATACATAACTATATATTTTTTAACTGCATCTACAGTTCAAAGCACTATCCCCAAGTAAAACATTAAAAAGGTTACAGGCTTAAATGTTATATTTATACACATACAAAAATACAACAATACACAAAATAAAGAATCATTACTTTATAAATTCACACATAGGTAAATACAACATTCATAAAATAAATTTTAAAACATTTTATTAACTGATCAAATCTATGGTCAGTTGACCCATGTATGACCACATTAACCTGCTGCTGCACATTGATGTAATTGCTTGTCCCCACTGCACTGTTTTTCAGTCGGTTTTGCAGATATTTTTCAGTTTTGAAAGTCATCTGCAAACCGGCTGACAGACTTTTACATGGACCTTAATGGAAAATCTGTGCAGAGGTCCTCACTGCACGGAATTTCCGATGGACGGTTTTTTAGATGGCCAGCGGTCCGAAAAACATTGAACATGTTCATTCTCCCGCCCTGTTATCGGGCGGAATATGAAAAAGTCTATGCAAAAGGGAGGGCTTTTTTTCCACTAGCCGCATAGAAAAGCTGTCCCCCTGTGGCCGTGTGCATGGCCCCAAAACAGTGCAAATACCGGTCGGGATTTCCGACATCACACCAAGACATCCTTCTAACCCCGCCCAAACACATATAGCCCAACTTTTTTGACAGTCAAAGTGGGACACTTTGCATTTTAAATATCATTGGAATACAAGCATTTTGCTGATCACATTGCATCAAATAATGAAATATTAAGTAAGTTGTTATGTAATATACAGCAGGAAAGCAATCAGATACGTTTTAAGGCAAAGCAAACCTCACTAACCTCTACTAACCGGCCCCACCCTGCTATTTCTCTCTCAGTGTGTGGCACCACCATAACTCCTAGGCAGCAGGCCCACTGTCTTGGGGTTATACTAGATTCTGATCTGTCATTCACCCCATATATCCAATCTCTTGCCCGCTCCTGTCACCTGCACCTTAAGAACATCTCCAAAATCTGTCCTTTTCTCATTGTGGAAACAACCCAGACTCTTACTGTTGCTCTTATTCTTTCTCGTCTTGACTACTGTAACTCCCTACTTGTCGGTCTCCCTCTCTGTAAACCTTCCCCTCACCAATCTGTCCTGAATGCAGAAGCCAGGCTTGTCTTTCTTTCCAGCCGCTATACTGATGCCTCTACCCTGTGCCAATCACTGCACTGGCTGCCCATTCAGTACAGAATACAACAGAAACATAAACTAATGTGTTACCTCCATATAACAGCCTGAAGCTGAAGGCTCTGCAGACACAAGAGTAACTGCAGGAGGCTGCAGATCTGTTCTGTCCCGACAACCTTCCCCTTCTACTACAAATACAGAATGATGATGTTGGAGCTCTTCAGTGAGGAGAGACACACCTCCTGACAGGAGAGACAGCCTGCTGAGAGAAGAGACACGCCTGCTGAGAGAAGAGACACGTCTGCTGAGAGAAGAGACACGTCTGCTGAGAGTAGAGACACGTCTGCTGAGAGGAGAGACACGTCTGCTGAGAGGAGAGACACGTCTGCTGAGAGGAGAGACACATCTCCTGGCAAGAGAGACATGTCTTCTGAGAGGAGAGACATGCCTGCTGAGTGAAAAGACACACCTCCTGACAGGAGAGACAGGCCTGATGAGAGAAGAGACTCGCCCCTGGATTTCAAATTCAATCTCATAGAAGTAGCTGAAGAGCACGAACACTTCAAAGGATAAAACCCCTTTAAGAGTAAGAGAATGTTTTTGAGCTGCAGAATACAGGTAACACATCATTTACACCGAAGAGTGAATGCCATAAAAACAAAACCCACACAAACAAGGTGAAAGAAATTTTTTTCACATTTTACCCCCACTTTTTCGGTTTCCCAGTACATTATATGGTATGATCAATTAAACCATTAAAAAGTAGATCTAGTCCCGCTAAAAAAACAAGCCATGTCTATGTTATAAAGTGATGGCTATTGAAAGGCGGCGACAAAAAAAAAAAGACCTGACCTAGCGGCAAGTAGGGGTATGACTGCTCCAGGTTTGTTTGTTTTCTCCCTTAGTTTATTAGATTTTCACTGGAACAAGACCAAATATACTTCACTTTTACTTAAATTATTATTTTTTTAAAAAGCTACAATTGCAGCAATGTATAGAAATTAAAAAAAAAAAACGTGCCATTAACAGCACTCCTACAATTACATTGATCAGGCGTGGAAGCTCACATTCAAACAGCCAAGCTGTAGTAAAGCTGCAGGTACTTCACTATAAATACAAATTCCAACAGATAATTCAAGAGGTATATAAGGGAATAATAGTGTATTTATCCCTATATATAGTCCCTACACTATGCCCTTCCTAGCAAAAAGCAGGCTGATTGCCCCACATGGAAACTAACTATTGAACACATCACCAATTTTCTAAGTGAATCTATTTCTAAAGGTGCTTTTGACATGAAATTCTCACCAGATGTCTGAAACAACACATCCAATCCACACAAGCAAAGACATCAAACGATAGTTGTCCATAAATTAGTTTACAGTGGTGGCCAAAAGTATTGGCACCCCAGCAATTCTGTCAGATAATACTCAGTTTCTTCCTGAAAATGATTGCAATCACAAATTCTTTGGTATTATTATCTTCATTTAATTTGTCTTCAATGGAAAACCACAAAAGAATTGTCATAAAGCCAAATTGGATATAATTCCACACCAAACATAAAAAAGGGGGTGGACAAAATTATTGGCACTGTTTGAAAAATCATGTGATGCTTCTCTAATTTGTGTAATTAACAGCACCTGTAACTTACCTGTGGCACCGAACAGGTGATGGCAATAACTAAATCACACTTGCAGCCAGTTGACATGGATTAAAGTTGACTCAACCTCTGTCCTGTGTCTTGTGTGGACCACATTGAGCATGGAGAAAAGAAAGAAGACCAAAGAAACTGTCTGAGACTTGAGAATCCAAATTGTGAGGAAGCATGAGCAATCTCAAGGCTACAAGTTCCAAGTCCATCTCCAAAGACCTGAATTTTCCTGTGTATACCGTGCGCAGTGTCATAAAGAAGTTTAAAGCCCATGGCACTGTGGCTAACCTCCCTAGATGTGGACGGAAAAGAAAAATGGACGAGAGATTTCAAAGCAAGATTGTGCGGATTGTGGATAAAGAACCTCGACTAACATCCAAACAAGTTCAAGCTGCCCTGCAGTCCGAGGGTACAACAGTGTCAACCCGTACTATCCGTCGTCGTCTGAATGAAAAGGGACTGTCTGGTAGGATACACAGGAAGACCCCACTTCTTACCCCTAGACATAAAAAAAGCCAGGCTGGAGTTTGCCCAAACTTACCTGAGAAAGCCTAAAACGTTTTGGAAGAATGTTCTCTGGTCAGATGAGACAAAAGTAAAGCTTTTTGGGAAAAGGCATAAAAATAGATTTTACAGTAAAAAAAAAAGAGGCATTAAAATAAAAGAATTCGGTCCCTAAAGTGATACATGGCTGATTTTCCCTGATGTTTTGGGGTTGCTTTTCTTCCTCTGAAACTGGACTTCTTGACCGTGTGCATGGCATTATGAAGTCTGAAGACTACCGACAAATTTTGCAGCATAATTTAGGCCCAGTGTGAGAAAGCTGGGTCTCCCTCAGAGGTCATGGGTCTTCCAGCAGGACAATGACCCAAAACATACTTCAAAAAGCACTAGAAAATGGTTTGAGAGAAAGCACTGGAGACTTCTAAAGTGGCCAGCAATGAGTCCAGACCTGAATCCCATAGAACACCTGTGGAGAGATCTCAAAATGGCAGTTTGGAGAAGGCACCCTTCAAATCTCAGGGACCTGGAGCAGTTTGCCAAAGAAGAATGGTCTAAAATTCCAGCAGAGCATTGAAAGAAATTGATGGTTACCGGTAGCGGTTGTTCGCAGTTATTTTGGCTAAAGGTTGTGCTACCAAGTATTAGGCTGAGGGTGCCAATACTTTTGTCCAGCCCATTTTTGAAGTTTTGGGTAAAATGATCAATGATTTGATTTTTGTCTCATTCTGTTTTGTACTTTTTCATTGCAAGCAAAATAAATGAATATATTAATACCAAAGAATTTGTGATTGCAATCATTTTCAGGAAGAAACTGAGTATTATCTGACAGAATTGCAGGGTTGCCAATACTTTTGGCCACCACTGTATGTGCAGTAATGAGAAAAGACAAAGAAAAAAAGTATTGAATACGCTTACTGAAATGTATTTAATGCTTCATACAAAAGCCCTTGTTGGTGATGAGATGTCTCCTGTATGAAGGAACTAGTCACATTCATTGCTCAGGGGGATTTTGGCCTATTTTTCCACACCAGCACATTTCAAATCCTCAAGGTTCTGTGGGCTCCTTCTGTGAACTATGAGCTTTAGCTCCTTAGATAGATTTTCTATTGTATTCAGGTCAGGTCGGCTGGGCCATTCTAGCAGCTTTATTTTCTTTCTCTGAAACCAATTTCCTTCGTTGTGTGTCTGGAATTATCTTTTTGAAATGTCCCTCTTTTCATCTTCATTGTCCTTGTAGATGGCAGCAGATTTTTATCAAGAATGACTTGGTAAATTTGTCCATTCCTTTCTATGAAGTTTGCCAGTGCTGTATGCGGAAAAACAGTCCCCCACCATGACTTCCATTTAGCTATGGTGTTTTTGGGGTCATATGCAGCACATTTTGGCCTCTTAACAATGTGTGTATTATGGCATTCAAAGAGTTACATTTTGGTCCCATCTGACCAGACTATATTGTCCCAGTATTTCATAGACTTGTCTAAATGTTGTTGAGCAAACTTTTAATGCACTTGAACAAGCTTTTTGTTCAGCAATGTAGTCTTGCATGGTGAGCATACAGGCCGAGGAGGTTGAGTGCATTACTTATTGTTTTCTTTAAAACTATTGTACCTGTTGTTTCCAGGTCTTTGTGTACCTCTCCACAGGTGCTCCTTGGCTCTTGGACAAAACTTCTGATAATTCTTTCTACTCCTCTGTCTGAAATCTTGTGGGGAGCACCTAGTTTTGGCTGGTTTATAGTGAAATTAAGTTATTTCCACTTCCAGATTATGGCCCCAACAGTGCTCAGTGGAACCTTCAGAAGTTTAGAAATTCTTCTGTAACAAATGTCATCAGTATGTTTTGCAACAATAAGGTTATGATGGTCTTGAGACAGCTCACTGGTTTTACCCATCATGAGATGTTTTTTGTGTGGCACCTTGTTAATGAGACATCTTTTATAGACCATAAATTTAACCTGGTTATATTATTTTTAACTAAGTGGCAAGGTTCAATATTTTTTTCCTGTTTGATTTCTCATTATTACACATAACTTAATTTATCAACATCTATGGTTTGATTTCTTTGCCTGTGTGGATTGGATGGGTTGTTTCCAACATCTGGTGACATTTCATGTCAATAGCATCTTTAGAAATATATTTACCTAGAAAATTGATGACGTGTTCAATACTTATTTGACCTGCTGTATGAGCAAGTGATCCATATAATAGACCTGGATAGCTCCCAACGTGTTTCCTTCCCCAACAGAGTAGAATTCCTCAGGTTGGTGGGTCAAAAATAGGGTACAGTATAGCAAAATAAAATAATGGGAACCTAAAAGTGGTAAAGAGGCATTGGACAATGCTTTTAGGTGCACATTAGTGGCAGTAATTTAGCTTACCTGCAGCTGAATACAGGATTTCTGACTGATGCAATAGGGAAAATGATTGCAAGTGGGTAAGTATCTGGCTCAGTGAAAGAAAACAAAAGGGTGGTAATTAATGGGTGGTAACAAAAATAATAAAAGGACTGGGTGGACTGCAATACCCAGAAATATTAGCAAGAGTAGGGTTATTTAGTTTAGAGAAAAGATACCTTCGGGGGATATAGTAAATATGCATAAATATATTAAAGGTCAATATAGAGATCTCTCCCAAGATCTATTTATACCCAGGATTGTATCTAGAACAAGGAGGCGTCCTCTACGTCTTGAGGACAGAAGGTTTCTACATGACCATAGCAATGGATTCTGTACTGTTAGAGCAGTGAGACTGTAGAACTCTCTGCCAGAGGACCTTGTCATCACTAACAGAGTTCAAAAAGGGTCTGGATGCATTTCTAGAGTGTAAGGGTATGTTTACATAGCTTATTGTGGCGCGTATAGTACGTGCCGCAATACGCCATGCATTTTGGAACCACGCGCTGATCAGCGCGTAATTTCAAAGCATGGGGGGGGCTGGCACCTGGCCGGCCCCATTCGACAGGCATTGCCAGCAGCGCCCAATCGCCGCTAACAGTTGAAATGTCAATTCCTCCCCTGCAAGTACAATACAATCGTATTGTACGCGTGGGGAGACTATGCGTAATCCATAGCTCTCTATGAGAGCTATGAATTACCGTAATTGCAGTGCGCATTTCGCCTCTTATAAAGCGCAATATGTGGCGAAATGCGCTAAATAAGCTGTGTGAAGATACCCTAATAATATGTTATAGTGACTAGGATTCTAGAGAAGGGTCATTGATCCAGGGATTTATTCTGATTGCTGGATTGGGAAGGAATTTTTTCCCTAAAATGAGGATAATTGACTTAAACCACAAGGGTTTTTTTGCCTTCCTCTGGATCAACACTATAAGACAATAGGCTGAACTGTATGGACGTCTGTCTTTTCTCGGCCTTACAAACTATGTAACGATGTACCAATGTTCTGTTGGGTCATGTGATTTGCACTCTGATTAGCTGTGGGGCAGATTTATCAATACTGTCTAATTCTTAGACCAAAAAATAGAAATGGACAGCACTTGAAAGATCAAAAAAGTATATTTATTCCTCCCGGCAACGTTTCAGCTCTGAACAGAGCCTTTCTCAAGCAACAACATAAGGTGCAAACATTGTATATAAAGGCAGTGTAATCAATGAAGTGATCAAACAATTAAGGTACATAAAGTACAAAATCGTGGCATATATGAAAATCACAACACGTGAAAAATATATAAATGTGAAAATACATCAGCTGTATACAAGATCGTGCACTTAATAATAAAGAAAGGTCCAAACGGACCATAATACACAAACTAGTGCTTAATGATCACAATATGAGTGTACAGGTGTAACAAATACATAGTAAAATAATACTTAACATGTGACGAGTTCATCCACCCACTGATCACGATGTATCTCCATGAACTGCTTTGGCGTCTAAGGTGAACAACTGGGCATGCGTCAACTTACTATTAACGCGCATGCGCATAAAGAGAGATCCCGTGTATGGTTACCATAGCATCTCAGAAGCTCGCGCACGCGCAGAAGATACAGACTCCACTGATATAAACAGCAGTATAACGGAGCTTGGAAAGAAAATTGCGGCGAGCACTAAATTGTAGTAACCATAACATAGGTAGAGATACGGGTAGGTCTATATAAGAGCGTCAAGCAATGTGTTTTTATATATAGGTTTCAATGCGCCCCACAAGAATGAAGAAACCACATTATAGTCACCAGTCCCAATAGAAAGAACTACCGGGACAAGGGACAAATGGGAGCCAGAAAGGGACTGACCGGGTCACCAGACAATACCTATCGGCAAAAGGTCCTCACTCTAGACACTGGGCATGCAAGCATATTTATATCCACATACACAGTAGGCTCAAACACTACCCTTCTCAAAAAAATCTGAAAGAGAACAAGACAATAAATGCAGATGGAGACCATCAGATCCAGGGGGTCGGGACAACCGCACATGAACATCTGAAAGAAAAAAGATAAAGAAAATTAATAAAATAGATAAAATATATATTAACTAATTAATTAGTACCAGCACCTAATGTGCTAACATACTCAGAAGATGACATAAAGCAGAATCACATGGCACATCCTACAAACACCTAAGGACTAATCACTGTAAACAGAACCTAATGAATCATCTGTACATCTGTGGCTAAATCTTAAAGTCTACATTAAGGCCTGATGGAGTCAGAGTATCCAATTTATGGATCCATTCTAATTCCCTACGCTTGAGTATCATATTACGATCACCTCCTCTGCAGCTTAAGGGAATATGATCAATGATCCAAAATTTAGTTAAAATTTAGACAATTAGTTAAGGGAAATGAATTTATACGTCCGTTAACTGGTAAGGTTTTTACAATCAAACATTTTTTAACATGTCGGAGTAGCTACGTGATTTATGTACTCATGTGTCCCTGCAAGTTATTATACGTAGGAGAAACTACACAGGAATGCCGTGTAAGAATTTGTAAACATAAATCTACCATTAGACTAGCTAAAATGGATCTTCCCGTTTCTCGACATTTTTGTGAATTCAATCATAGGGTCGAGGACCTTAAATTTTTTGGATATACTTCTGATGTGGTTCAGTCAGTTGGGCGTGCACTACCTACATTTTTTCATTATCCAGTGCTGTTTCTCTTTACTTTTTTAACTCTTAGACCAGGCATCCTCAAACTACGGCCCTCCAGCTGTTGGGAAACTACAACTCCAATCATCTCCGGTTATCTATCCCCTGATGAAGTTTCAGTTGGTGAAACATGTTGGGGAGGTCAGGCATGACATTTTAATTTGTGATTTCTCACCTCTTCCTACAGTGTCACCCGCTGCAGAGGGTCTCACATGGAAACCTTATATGTTTTATGTCCATCAGATTAGGGATGATTGCCCAAGTAGGATGTTTTGGATCCCTTATTGGAGTTAGTAAATCACTGTATATATAAGGTTTCCCTGCTAATAGGTGGTGTACCACCAGATTTGATAACAGAAAAGGAGTTATTACTTCATAATTAGAAAGGGATAAATTGAGAGGTTAAAAATCAGGTTTTTAAATAGTGTGTATCGAGGTTAAGTGTTATACATAATAAAAGTTAAGTTTTAGTGCTTTATAGATTGAGAACTGATAGAGTTTAAGTTTGCCTATGGAAAAATAGTAAATATAGTCATTAAAAGTCACTCTTTGTTCTCTTGCTAGATTCCCATTTTTTAGAGACTATTTGATGTTTATTGTCATTGGACCTTTGTAAAGCGTAGGGATTGTCCAAAATTAAAGAACTCCTCTATCTTTGTGTACAATACATTTACATAATTTGTTAAAAACTGTACAAATAAAAAATGCAATAATAATGTCAGAAAACATTAACATTATAAAAAATACACATATTATGTATCCATCTAAGTGGCATTACCAATAAATTACATAGATTTGGTCATTTACAGTGTTTGGAGAACTATATAAAAATTGTGGCAATTTTTGTGACTTTATTTATGAAGTACTGAAAAAATAAACAAAAAATACAACCTAAAACACAAAAAGAAAATCATAAAAAAAAACAGCAAGATCAGTAAAAAAATAAGAAAGGCTTCCTGAACATGGTGAGGCAAAGATTAGCATTGTGAAATTTTTTTATCACACACCTTTAGGGATTGGCACGGTCTCTAAATAGGCCCGGACTGGCACTAGTAATGGGGCACGGTCACTATTTAGAGGCAAAGGTTGTCACTAATAATGGTGGCACTGTCACTATATACTGTAGAGGCAAAGGCTATTACTACTAATGGGGGCACTGTCACTACATAGAGACCCAGACTGGAACTACTAAAGGGGGCACGGTCACTATTTAGAGGCAAAGGTTGTCACTTCTACTGTGTGCACTGTCACTAAATGGAGGCAAAAGATTTTCACTACTAATGGGGGCAATGCCACTACATAGAGGCACTGACTGGCACTACTAATGGGAGCACTGTCACTATATAGATCAGTGGTCTGCAAAGTGCAGCTCTCCAGCTGTTGGGAAACTACAACTCCCATCATGCCCACTGATATAGATTATATAAATGCATGATAGGAGTTGTGGTTTCCCAGCAGCTGTTGAGCCGCATTTTGCAGATCACTGATATAGAGGCACTGACTGGAACTACTAATGGGGGCACTCTCACTACAGAGGCAATGGCTAGCACTACTAATGAGGGCACTGTCACTAAATAGAGGCAATGGCTAGCAATACTAATGGGGGCACTGTCACTATATAAAAAGGCACTGGGTGACACTACTATAATGAGGGCATTGTCATATATTAAGGGCATTGTTATATAAAGATGCACTTGCTGACACTATAAGGGCACTGGCTGGTGCTATTAATGGGTGTGTTGTCAGTATAAAGAGACTCAGTGGATGACAAGATTATTGAGGGAACTGGCACTCTTAACAGAAGCACCAGGTGGCACTATTAATAAGGTGAATGTCAGTATTAGGTGATGTACGAGCTGGCACTCTTTCAGGAAGCACTGTTACTATGCCAAGAGACACTGGCTTGCACTATTACTAAAGACATGGTCAGGACTTGGATAAGGTATTCTGGGACTGGGACAAGGCAAATAAGGCATATAGCGCCCCAAATGGTAAATTCAGCCCACTCCATGCCTCCTTGTGTCCCCTTTCCTGTCTGGGATGAGGTGGCGCCCTAGGTGGTCGCCTACCTGTTCCCTCGGCCCTGGACATGATCACTATTAATAGAAGTACTAAATGGCACTATTAAAGGGGTTTTGCCACAATCTCATTTCATACCTCCTGCATCCAGCTATTCAGCTGTGTGCTCAGAAGGGGGCGTGTGTGATTTGTTTGAATTGCATATCATGCGACCCAGCAGGATGACATCACCAGGCCTTTCCTCTCTCTAGTGAAAGAAAGGCCTGTTTATGTGTAGTATTGTAAGTAGCTACACTGTAGCTCAGAAGTAATATTTTTGCTTTACAGCACAAGGGTCCTTGGTTCAAATCCCTGCAGGAACTTAAACTGTGGATTTTATTTCTGTTTATCAATGCACATACCTGACTGAGGTTTCTTTTTTAATTTATTCGCACTGTTTGACTAATTACTAAGGAGAGCAGAGGACAGGAGTAGAATGACAGCACCTGGGGTATGAACACTCAGTAGCTGTCTGAGAGGAGAGGTGATGTCTGAGCATGAGCGACCAGGACTGAGGAGCTCACAGCCCTGGTCGTATCCCCTAGAGACAAGCTGTAAACAATGGATCACTAAAGGAGCAGCTAAAACAAAAACGGTGCAGAATTTTTAATAATGATGAATGGTGAAAATGTTTATTATTTAATTTTAAAACTTCCCACGGCAATTTTACTTCGTGGCAAAACCCCTTTAATGAGGACAATTTCACTGTTAACAGACACATTGGATGGCACTATGAAAAGACGCATTGTTGTTATTAGCTTTACTTGCTAGCACTATTGAAAGCTGCACTGTTACTATTAGTGAAGGTACGGGCTGGCACTATTGAGAGGGGCACTGTTACTATAAGTGGAGGTACGGGCTGGCACTATTGAGAGGGGCACTGTTACTATTAGTAGAGGTATGGGCTGGCACTATTGAGAGGGGCACTGTTACTATTAGTGGAGGTATGGGCTGGCACTATTGAGAGGGGCACTGTTACTATTAGTAGAGGTACGGGCTGGCACTATTGAGAGGGGCACTGTTACTATTAGTGGAGGTATGGGCTGGCACTATTGAGAGGGGTACTGTTACTATTAGTGAAGGTATGGGCTGGCACTATTGAGAGGGGCACTTACTATTAGGGAGCGTTGTCACGGCACAGAACAAATACCGGTCGGTTTGCCGGCTGGTATTCGTCCTGTTTTGCGGTCGTCCCCACGGCCGCGCGCGGGGGCTTTTCACATTGGCTTGCACAGATGAAGATTGTGCTTGCACAATGCATTGCGGCCGGACCACGTGCGGAAAAACCGCCGGACGGAAAACCCGTGCAGTGGGGACTGCTTCACGGGTTTTCCATAGAGCACCATAGTGCTCAGTTTCGGCTGGTTTTTCAGGCGGTCTGAAAAACCGCAAATTGGCTGAAAAACCAGCCGAAAACCCTTGCCGTGGGGACATGCCCTTAGGGAAGGCACTGGCTGGCAGTATTGAGAGGGGCATTGTTACTGTTAGAGCAGGTACTGGGCAGCACTATTGAGAGGGGCACTTACTATTAGAGTAGGTACTGGCTGGCACTATTGGGACACTGTGGTAAGCAGTGATAGGCAATAATAATGGGGGCATCCATAGAGCAGTATGAGACCCTCTGTGGTTGGCACCGTTAAGAGGGGCACTGACTGTCACTGTTAATGGGCGCACTGTTAAGCTGGCAATCAGGTGCAATAAATTACTGTGCAAAGTACTGTACTAGCCTATTTTCTCCATTCCATTTTGGAGGGGGCATGTTGCGAAATACGCATCATAATAAACGTAGCTCTTGTCAGTGAAAAGCCTTCCCTTCCCTGCACCGAGCGTCACCCGTACACATCCGGGTGTTGCGCAATCACCTCGTTTTGACCTTCGCGGCCACCATCCTCTGTGTCATGGTAACCTCCAACAGCGGCATGGCTGCCTCAGATACCCTGCGCTATGCGGAATATAGGAGCGGGAACACGGCCACTCCGGGCGCTGACATTGACCGGAGGCTGGTGAGTAGCGGCTCCATGACCAGTGACGGGCGGCGGAGACACTGGAACAGTCCTTGCTCTGCTGCTTCCTCGGTTACCGGGTCCTGACATTGCTGCGCTCTTACATCAGCTGTGCCCGGCAGCGGGTAATGGGATCCACCATACAGGGCAGCTGTGCCCTGTGATGAGAAGCTCTGCATAACGTGATAGACGTGCGCTTATATTATCTAAAGCTCATTATGTGCTATGCATCCCTTGTGGTATGAATAGCAGTAATGCCCCTATATCACACATTTCCATCATGTACATTGCAATTAGTTACATAGATTTAGAGGCTGAAAAAGTAGGCAGACATTCATTCAATTCAGTCTAGTCTATTGTCCTAAAATGTTCCTCCAGAAGAAGGCAAAACCCCCAATGAGGTATAAGCCAATTGTCCTCATTTTAGGGAAAAGATTCCTTCCCGACTCCAATCTGGCAATCAGAATAATCCCTGGATCACCACCAGGCTCGTATTGGCCCACAGGGGAGTAGGGGAAACCCCTGGAGGGCCCCTGAGCATGGCGGACCTGGAGTGTCTTTTAAACTGCATATACGTCCTTGGACGAGGTAAAAGGCAAGATGCAGGGTATAGGAGGCATGTACAGTCAGTTACAGTAACTGTTGGGTGGGCCCCTAAAATCTCCACTGTAGGGCCCAGGAACAGCTTAATTTAGGGCCCCCTAGAAATCATTCCACCTGTGGGCCCTAGGCACTCCAGTCTGACACTGATAAACACCCCTTCTCTAGAATCCTAGTCACTATAACTTGTTATATTACTACATTTTAGAAATGCATCCTGACCGTTTTTGAACTCTGCTAGTGAACTTACCATGAAAAGTTGCTCCCGCAGAGAGTTCCACAGTCTCACTGCTCTTACAGTAAAGAATCCCTTTCTATGTGTATGTAGAAACTTTCTTTAACCTATACGTCCTAGTAGGAAGTGCGTTCCCGCAAATGGACATATGGGTACGTCCTGGCGATCGTGCGGGCTTACAGGTGAGCCCCGCACTATCGCGACATGGGACCAGCGGTATATTACCGCTGGCCTCATGCCAAATCACCCGCGGCCAGAGCTCACTCCCGCGGCCTTTGCTCCGAGGATCAATTAAGATCGTCGGAGCTAAGTCGCAGGCAGGAGGAGTGAGCTCCTGCTGCCTGCTCTCCTACCAGACGGCCCCGGGAAGTGACGTCACCATGCCCACAATGCATTGCGGGAATGGTGATTGACAGTTGCCATGGAGATCAGTATACAGCAGAAATGCGGTGTGTAGGGCTCCATTGTATGAGCGATCTGAAGATCGCTGATACAAATCCCTATGGGGAAAAGTGAAAAAAGTGTTAAAAAAAAAAAAAAAAAGGGTGAAATACCGCCCTTTTACAAACGCCAATCGCCCCAAAAAGATAAAAAAAAGTGCCCATATTTGCTATCGCTGCGTGCGTAACCACCTGCCCTATGAATATATCACGTTAATTAACCGGCACGGTGAACGCTGTTAAAAAAAAAATCAAAGAATTGCAATTTTTGTTCATCCAGCAGCACATAAAATGGAATAAAAAGCAATCAAAAAAACTCATATAAACGCCAAAGTTGTACCAATTAAAACGTCATTCATCCCGCAAAAATAAGGCCTTACATAGCTCTGTATATGAAAAAATGAAAAAGTTATGGCTCTCAGAAGATAGCGATGCATAAATATTGTTTTACACAATAAAAATACTTTTTTTTTTTTTAAGTGCTTCAGTATAAAAAAAAACTATATGAATTGGGTATCACCGTAACTGTATCGACCCACATAGTAAAGCTAACTTGTCATGGATACTGCACGGTGAGCGCTGTTAAAAAAAAATAAATAAATAAAAAATACTACTAGGATTGCAGTATTTTCTTCACCCTGCCTTCCATAAAACGCATTTAAAACTGATCAAAAAGTCTTGTCCCCCCCCAAAAAGATACCAATAAAAACATCAACTAATCCCGCAAAAAAACAAGCCCCTACACAGCTCCGTACACAGAAAAATAAAAAAGTTATTGCTTTCAGACTGTGACGATGCAAAAACGTGTTTTCCTTGTTGAATAAAAGTTTTTATTGTGTAAAAGCAGTAAAACATTAAAAAAAAAAAAATAAATTGGTATCGTTGTAATCGTATCGACCTGCTGAGTAAAGCTGGCATATCAGTTATACCGCATGGTGACTGCTATAAAAAAAAATGAAGCCCAAAAAGCAATGACGAAACTGCATTTTTCCCCCCATTTTCACGGCCCAGTGCTAAAAAACACTGTGGAACATCTGTGCGCCCAAAATGCACAATACCCCTCTATATGAGATCAATAAGGGGTATTGAATCCAAAATGGGGCGACTTCTGGAAGGTTTCACCTGTTCTGTTACTTTGGAGGCTTTGCAAATGCGACATGCCTCCACCAAAATCGGCGTTCCAAAAGCCAAAAAACACTCCCTTCATTATACGCCCTGCCATGCGCCCAAACAGCATGTTTATACCCACATGTAGGGTATTGACGAACTTGGAAGAAATTGTATAACAAAATTTGGGGTGCTTTTTTCCAGGATTCCTTGTAAAAATTAAATATTTTCAGATAAAATTGCAGATTGTTGGAAAAAAATAATTTTTCATTTTCACAGCCTAATGCTAAAAAAAGTTGTGAAACACCTGTGGGGTTGATATACTCACTGCACCCCTGGATATAATCCTTAAAGGATTTAATTTCCAATATGGGGTCTTTTAGGGGAGTTTATTGCGTTTTGGAACCTTAAGGTGTCAGCAAACCTGTAATGGCGCCTTAATAAAATCTTAATGAAAATGAGACCCCAGAGTCCAGTAGGTGCTCCTCCTATTCTGAGGCTTGTGGTTGAGCCAAATAACGCACTAGGGCCACATATGAGATATCTCTGAAAACGGCACAATCTGAGGAATCAATATTAAGTTGCATTTCCCTGATCACATTTACCGTGGATGGATAAAAACTGAATCTGCAAAAAAAAGTGAAATTTTGAAATTTCACCTCCACTTTGCTTTAATTCATGTGAAACAACTAAGGGGTTAATAGACTTCCTAAATGCTGTTTTGAATTCTTTAAGGGGTGTAGTTTCTTATATTAAGTCATTTATGAGGGTATCTAACATACAGGCCAATCAAAGTCATGTTAGATCTGGACTGGTCCCTAAAAGATTGTATATTGCAAATTTTCTTTAAAATTGCTTCTAAATTTCTAAACCCCCTAATGTCTTTAAAAAAAAAAAAAACATTTAAAAAAAATTATGACAACCTATAGTAGACATATGGTAGATGCTAGTTATAAACTATTTTGAGTGGAATAACAATCTTACATGCAGAAATTTTTGAAGTTTGAAAATGGTAAAATTTTTCACAATACTTTGATATTTTTCACAAATAAACAAGGACTTTTTGGACCAAAATTTCTTACTAGCTTAAAACACAATGTGTCACGAGGAAATAGTCTCTCAATCGCATGGATAGGTTAAAGTGTCAAAAAGTTATTCTCACATACAGTGACACATGCCAGATTTAAAAAATGGGGCGCTCTGAGAGGCCAAAACTGGCGCTGGTGGTAAGGGGTTAATACTTTCTCCTACTCTGCTGCAGTAGATATGTGATAAATGTCTTTGGAACACCTCTTTAAATATGTTGTGTTACAAGAGTCGGGTAGGGACGGGCAAAATGGCCTAATTATTATTATGATTTATTTATTTTGGCTAAACAAGCCAATTTCTTTACCTTAGCAAATTCAAAATCTGATGATTAGTGTATGATGCATTTCTTTAGTGTAATAATGTAACAAGTTAGTTATAGTGACTAGGATTCTGGAGAAGAGTTGTTGATCCAGGTATATATTTTGATTGCTACATCTCCAATGAAGGAAAGAATTTTTTTCCTAAAATGAGGAAAATTGGCTTCTACCTCACGGGGGTTTTCCTTCCTCTGGATCAACACTAAAGCACAATAGGCTGAACTGGATGGACGTCTTTTTTTTTTTTTTTCGGCCTTACAAACTATGTAAAATATTTTTACATTTTGAGAAGTGCTGCGGAAGATGTTGGCGCTATATAAATAAAGATTATTATTATTAATGCGTATTTTGGTACATTTCAAAATGCGCATTCCAAAAGTTTATATAACAATTGTTTCATTTTTTTTTTTAATGGAAACACATGGCATTGAGCACATTGCATGTATCTTACAAATCTTTTTGGCATGTAATTTTTCCAGTGAAATTAGTGCGCTTTGCGATCTACACATGTATTTTGTTTTCTGCATTTTTTGATGTGTTAATGTGCTTAAAAATAGAAATTGACAATGCACAGAATATACATGCCTATTTCAAAGGAAATTATGTCTATTTTTCAGGTTTTTTTTATGCCTTTTGAACATAGTCTTTTAGTGCAGCAGTCCAGCCTAAATAGGTCTGTGTACTAGGTTGGCAAATCCACTTAAATGGTAACTTCATAAAAACAAACATGTATAAGCTGCCCAGAGTTTGTTTCCTTAGATACACAGAGGAAGAATTACCATTCTGGCATGTCATGAGTGATGCACCAGTACTTCCATTAAGCGCCACGTTTATACAATTGGTTGTATGCATTGTTAACCTTATAGTTTTTTTACTCTGCCAACTAGTCCTAATATTATACTGCAACTTCCTGTTCTCCAGAAGAACTTTTCAGGAGTCTCTTCATTATGATCAGCAAAAGCAGGAATACTAAGAAATGTGAAATATATGTGTATATTGCGTGTGTATGAATGTATACAGGTAGTCTCCCGACTTGCAACGTTCCGACTATCTCCTAGATACGAACAGAGACTAAGGGCTAGTCCGAACAGCAAGGGTTTTCAGTCCGTTTTAAACACACTGTCAACCTTTTTCAACCAGATGGGTTTTTTTACACCACTGGCATTCCTAAAAACATGTTCATTCTTCTGCCCGTTTTTTTTTTTTGGGCAAAACATGAACATGTGGGTGCGAAAGGGGACGGTTTCAATCTGCAAACCATGAACAAACACCGTCCCCCTACGTGCCAAAAAAGACAAAATACAAGTTGGAAAATCCAACCGGTATTTTGTTTTTGCTGTGTGAGCGCACCATAAGTGTGCTGACATCATACCTCAGTCTCCGTGTCGGGACGTTGCAAGCCTTCACTGCCCTTGTCTCTACCTTTCCTTGTAGTTCCACATCGGCTGCTACAAAGTCAGCTGCTGTGGAACATGAACTACAAGTGCCAGCATGCCACAGCAGCACATGTACTAATTGTATAGGTCCACATTAGTGTACTGCAATGGCATGTTGTGGAAGTATAAAATGCACTATCCAAAACAAAAATATTTGGGCTGGAGTTACAGTTAATAAACATAACTGTTCCAATGAAGATAAAAAATCAACTTAAGAACAAACCTGCAGTCCTTATCCCGTTTATAACCCGTAGACTGCCATATATACAGTTGTGCTCAAAAGTTTACATACCCCGGCAGAATTTTTGTTTTCTTGGCCTTTATTCAGAGAATATGAATGATAACACAAACACTTTTTTTTCCCCACACATGGTTAGTTGTTGGGTGAAGCCGTTTACTGTCAAACTACTGTGTTTTCTCTTTTTAAATCATAATGACAACAAAAAACATCCAAATGACACTGATCAAAAGTTCACATACCCCAGTTCTTGTATTATTCAATGTGTACACCAGCTTACCAGACCAAAAGACTCACGGACTTGTTGAGACAAGCAAATGTAGATAAGAGGAATGAATGATGTCCAGTGTTCTTAAAATAGCACTCAGTTGTTTATTTCACATGGAGATAAAACATCAAAGACCCATAGCAAAGGACTAATGGCGTTTCAGGTCACGTGGACCCTTAATCATAGCATCACTCTATAAATTTGTCACATTAATAAACCTGCATGGTGAATGCTGTAAAAAAAAAAAAAAAAAAAAAAAAATTGTATTGTGCAGCATATAAAATGGAATAGAAAGCGACCAAAAACGCATATAAACGCCAAGGTGGTGCCAATTAAAACGCCAGTTTCATTCCACGCAAAAAGCCCTTACATAACTCAGTATGCAGAAAAATAGAAGATAGCAAAGCATAAATATTGTTTTACACAATAAAACATTTCTTTTTTTTTTTTTAAAGCGCTTCAAAATAAAAAAAAAACTATATAAATTGTGTATCGCTGTAATCGTATCGACCCACAAGGTAAAACTAACTTGTCATGTATACTGCACAGTGAGCGCTGTATAAAATAGAAAGCGCTACTAGGATTGCAGTATTTTCTTTCCAAGAAACAAATTTAAAAGCGATCAAAAAGCTTTGTCCCCCTTACCAATAAAAATGTCAACTCCTCCCGCAAAAAATAAGCTCCTACACAACATCCGTACACATAAAAATAAAAAAGTTATGGCTCTGAGTAATGTGATGCAAAAACATGTTTTCCTTTTTGAATAAAAGTGTTTTTATTGTGTAAAAGTTGTAAAACATAAAAAAATATACAAATTGGGTATCGCTGTAATTGTATCAACCTATCATATCCGCCAAACAAAAAGACCGGACCAAATAACAAAAAATAAAGCAACCACACAGGTAAATAACAGAATACTACAACGCCAAACAAAACTACATTTACCCAATAAAATAAATATTTCTTTATTGAAAGTAAAGCAACACAAATACAAAAATAAAC
This sequence comes from Phyllomedusa bahiana, assembly GCA_025379985.1. Classification (NCBI taxonomy): domain Eukaryota; kingdom Metazoa; phylum Chordata; class Amphibia; order Anura; family Hylidae; genus Phyllomedusa; species Phyllomedusa bahiana. The sequence continues at coordinate 23,769 of JAODAL010049150.1, forward strand.
AATAGAGGTGCAAAAAAGTGCTGCAGGTAAGTATATCCCAAATTAAAATAACTTAATTACAAAAAAGATGGTACACATGATTTGAAGTAATATATTCAAAAAATACATGCCTGTTCTGGTACTTTAGGGGCTTTGCAAATGCGACCTGGCACCCACCAAATTCTGTGTTCCAAAAGCCAAATAGTGCTCCGTCCCTTTTACGCCCTGCCATGTATACAAACAGACGTTTACACCCCAATATAGGGTATGCCGACCCTGGAAGAAATTGCTTGCCAAATTTTCGGGTGCCTTTTTTTTTTTTTCCAGATTCATTGTAAAAAAAAAAAATGAAAAAACCAAATAACAACATTTTCAGCTAAAATTGCAACTTTTGGTAAAAAAATATATATTTTTTGTTTTGACAGCCTAATGCGAAAAAAATTTGTGAAGCCCTTCTGGGATCGATTTACTCACTACACCCCTGGATATATTCCTTAAGGGGTGTAGTTTCCAATATAGGATCAGTTTAGGTATGTTTATGAAGTTTTAGCACCTTAGGGTGTTCGCAAATCTGATATGGTGCCTTAAGAAAATCGTAAAGAAAATGAGACCCCAGACTCCGGTAGGGGCTTCTCCTACTCTGAGGCTTGTGGTTGAGTCAAATAGCGCACTGGGGCTGCATATGGGATATCGCTAAGAATGGCAGAATTGGGGGAATCAATGTTGAGTTCAGTGAATAATGGATAATAATTGAAAACCTGTAAAAATAGTGAAATTTTGAAATTTCACCTCCACTTTGCTTTAATTTCTGTGAAATAGTACTTAATGAGTTAACAAAATTCCTAAACCGTATTTTAAATACTTTAAGGGGTGTAGTTTCTTAGATGGAGCCATTTATGGGGGTATCTAAAAGCCACATTAGGACTGGACTGGTCTGGTCCCGAAAAAAATTGTTGCAAATTTTCTTGAAAATGTGAAAAATTACTACTAAATTTCAAAGCCCCCTAATGTCATAATAAAAAAAAATAAAAAATTAAGTGATGCCAACCTACAGTAGACATATGGTAGATGCTAGTTATAAACTATTTTGAATAAAATAACTAGAGATGGGTGAATTTCCCGAAATTCGTTTTGTTCACTTCACCGAGTTTCTGAGCAAAAAATAACTTCGTTCCGAATTACTTCGGGATGAATTACGTTAAAAAACAGCTATTTCCAGGCTGCAAGGTGCTGTAGAACGTTGTGCCATGCTTAAATATGCAGAGGGAGCTTGGCTTGGTCTACATACAATGTCGTGTTTTAGTATGACACGCACATGACTGCCGCCGCTCTTAGAATCGCTTCATTATAAAATTCCCTGGGCACTTAAGAGGGCAAACTGACCAAAAAACTGAAGCGGGAATGTTGCCTGATAAAGTCATGCCAGAAAAAGCTGGAAAAAAACAAGATGAGAGCTCAGGTGGCAACATTAGTGACAGAGTGTGGAGATGACGGCGGCAGCCACAGCAGCATGAGGTCAGACAGTGGCACAATGACATTCTGGAGGTGGCAAAAACAGGAGTAGGCCACAGAGTGGGACAATGACACAGTGTGGAGGTCACGGCAGCAGCAGCAGCATGAGGTCAGACAGTGGCACAATCACATTCTGGAGATGGCAAAAACTGGAGTAGGGTACAGAGTGGCACAATGACAGAGTGTGGAGGTGGGTGGCAATACCAGTCCCTGGTAAAGATGGTTGGTGGCAGATGGAGAAACTGGCAGCAGATGTGTGGCATCAGGCGGGTGGCGGCATCCGAATAGTGGCTGAGGCAGGTAGTTTGAATCCAAACTCATTTCTCACAGTTTGGGTGAGGCGTCATGGCTGATGTAGTCTGACGCATAAGGCATTGGTGTGTGGAAATCCTGGCATTATTCATCTTGACAAAGGTCTGTCGTTCCACATTTCCCGTGGACAAGCGGGTTCTCGTTGGGGTAACGATGGCCCCCGCCGCACTGAACACCCGCTCTGATGCCACACTACTGGCCGTGCAGGACAGCTTCTCCACTGCAAACTCGCAAGTTGCGCCACACATCCAGTTTGGCTGCCCAGTAGTCCAGCGATCTTCTAACTGGGTGGCAGAGTGCTGTCCAAGTAGGCCACCACCTGTTGGTTCAGGGTCTGCTCCAGGTCCTGCTGCTGCTGGCGACTGCCCTCCTCACTAGGCGGGTGAAGGAAGCTGCTCATCAGTGACTCCAGACTTAGGTTGCTGCTGATGGAGCTGGTACTGCTCCGACACCCCACCTTCCCCCGGCAGCCGCGGCAGTAGTACGTGAGCGCTGAAGAACCCCCCCCCGGTCAGACCTGTCAGAAGAGGGCGATGCCGCACATAGGCAGCAGCCAACTGACTAAGGGATTTCCCTATAGTATTTGAGATTGTCCTCCCTCTCAATAGCTGGGAAAAAGGCTCCCATTTTGGACCGGTAGCGAGTGTCCAATAGGGTGGAGAGCCAGAAGTCATCCCTCTGCCGGATGCTGACTATTCGGCTGTCACTAGCCAGGCAAATCAGCATGCTGCGGGCCATCTGCACAAGTGACTCCGAGGGGCTCCCTGCCTCCATCTCCACTGTATACTGCCATGGTGCTTGCGGGTCATCTTCCTCATCTTCCTCATCTCCATCTACCTCCTCCTGCTCCTGCTCCTCCTGTCTTGTCACCTGGGTAGAAAATCCACTCATTTCACCAGACAATGCTTCTGCTCCAATGTCTTCCCCCTCCTCCTCCATTTCAGTCCCCAGCGGACTCATGTGGCCGGGAGATGTAGTCGCCACCTCTCCAGTCCCCTGCCCAGACAGATTTTTCAGCATCTGTTCCAGGACATGAAGCAGTGGAATGACGTTATTCATCCCGTAGTCCTGGCGACTGACAAATAACATCGCCTCCTCGAATGGCCTCAACAAACGGCAGGTGTCACGCATGAGCTGCCACTGGCTGACATCAAAGTTACACGGGAGACCTCCTGTCCACCTGGATCATCAAAAAATCGTTTAATGGGGCCCTTTCTCTGTTCATACAGTCGGGCCAACATGTACAGGCTGGGAAATTCCCAAAGGGTGGAAACATCGCATTCAGAGTGTGTTCTGGCCGCTGGGAACTCGAGGAGGGTGTTCCTGGCTTTGTACGAATGGATAAAGTGCATGCACAGTTTCCTGGCCATTTTCAGATCTTCTGAGATCGGTGGACGACTTCAGGAACCTTTTCACAACCAGATTGAACACGTGCGCCATGTAGGGCGCATGGACCATCCGTCCTCGGTGCAGCGCGGACACCATGTTCTCCCATTGTCCTTCACCATGGTTCCGATTTGCAGTTGGCGCGGGAGAAAGCCACCAGCGATTTCTTGCTGCATGACGCGGAGCAGTTCCTCCCTGTGTGACTTAGTTTCGCCGAGGCAAGCTAGGTGTAGAAACTGCGTGACACCGCTGTGCCCTACACATGTGGTATGATGGAGCAGTACTTGTGGAGGCTGAGATGGTGGTGGTGGTGGTGGAGGAGGAGGAGGCGGACATTGGCACAGGATCCGCAGTTTGACAACGTGGAGGGGGGAAAAACGGCATTCCTGTCCAAGTTCTTGGTGTATGGGCCGGAAGACATTCACCATGGGCCTTTAAAAAACATGTCTGGCCCCTGACCTTTTTGTTTCGCCCCGACGTCCGGCTGCCGTGCACCTTGGGGCAAAATGATACGCCAAGGATGGCCCACCTTCTGTTCTACATATTTATGAAGTTCTTTTTACTGCCTTTTTGGAAAAGAAATTACGGGTTTGGAACTCTCCCTCTCGGCTCGGCACAACCATTAGTTCTCTGAACGGGCAGATTTTCCCCCATTTGGAAAGGGAGGAAATGCAGCCCCCAAAAATTGGGACAGGGGTACATAGCTTCTGACTTTGGGGGGGTTGGACGCTACGTTGTCTCTTTGCAACGCCCCGGAACGAAGCTGGCCCTTTTATAGGAACAGGACTCTGGCCGGGAGTGTCAAAGGAAACGCTCCCTTCTACAGAGGTGGTGGGGCCTTGACTGGCTGCAATGGCAGCTTTCCCCCTGGGCCTGCTGCGCTGGTTGCCGGGGAGGATGGACCCCACATCGAGCCCGTTTCTCCCAGGCCACCGGATGGTGAGGGGCATGGTTGAGCAGGGCCGTGGTGCCAACGTTAGTCCCCGGCCCCGCTTCACTTTTTGCCCACGATTCCTTAACCCATATTTTGGGGCCTCCGGTGTCCTAGCAAAGAATGCCACACCGCCCCTTTTCGGATTTTCCGCCAAAACTCCGCAAACGCAACACTTGTTCCCCCAATACCCCAAACTTCGACTTTTGTTCAGAAAAGAAGTTTTCCTGAAAATTCTAAACGAAGTCCACTTTGTTAAATCAATTCGCCCTCCTAAAATAACTTTGTTTTACTTTTCAGAAAATTTTTGAAGTTTGCAAATGGGAAAAAAATTTTTTTAAAATTTCAAAAATTTTTGATTTTTTCACAAATAAACAAAATTGTATGGACCAAAAATTTCTTATAACTTAAGCACAATGGGGCAGATTTATCTTTTTGTTTTCCTTAGACAAATTTAAAATTTTCTAGATAGTCTTTATAATGTGCCACATTTATCTAGTGTTAGAACCCCGA